>PVLD010006225.1:0-57700 GCA_004027595.1 Dinomys branickii
CTGTACAACAGTTTTGGTAGTATGGCCATTTTCACAATGTTGGTTCTTCCTAACCATGAGCAGGGTATGTTTTTCCATTTATTGAAATCCTCTTCGATCTCTTTTTTCAGAGTACTGTAGTTTTCACTGAATAAATCTTTCACATTCTTTGTTAGATTGATTCCTAAGTATTTTAATTTCTTGGATGCTATTGTAAAGGTTATGGTTTCCTCAATTTCTCTCTCAGTCTGTTTGTTATTCGTGTATAGGAATGCTATTGATTTTTGGGTGTTGACTTTGTATCCAGCTACACTGCTGAATTTGTCAAATAATTCCAGGAGTGTTCTTGTGGAGTTTTTGGGGTCCTCCATGTATAGTATCATATCTTCTGCAAATAGTGATAGTTTAACTTCTTCCTTTCCTATCCTTATTCCTTTTATTTCTCTCTCTTTTCTAATTGCTCTGGCTAATGCTTCCAGGACTATGCTGAATAGGAGTGGTGACAATGGACATCCTTGTCTTGTTCCTGACTTTAAAGTGAAAGTTTTCAGTTTTTGTCCACTTAGTATGATGTTGGCTGTTGGTTTATCATAGATGGCTTTGATCAAATTGAGGTAGAGGCCATCTATTCCTATTTTTTCTAAGGTTTTTAACATGAATGCATGTTGGACTTTGTCGAAAGCCTTTTCTGCATCTATTGAGATGATCATGTGGTTTTTGTCTTTGGCTGTGTTGATATGATGTATTACATTAATTGATTTGCAAATATTGAACCATCCCTGCATTCCTGGAATAAATCCTACCTGGTCATGGTGTATAATTTTCCTTATGATTTGCTGTATTCTATTTGCAAGTATTTTGTTGAGTATCTTTGCATCTATGTTCATTAGAGAGATTGGCCTATAGTTCTCTTTCTTGGTTGGGTCCTTCTCTGGTTTTGGTATCAGTATGATACTTGCCTCCTGAAACGTGTTAAGGAGAGTTGCTTCCTTTTCTATTTCATTGAAGAGTTTGAGGAGTGTTGATATTAGATCTCTGAATGTTTTGTAGAATTCTGCTGTGAATCCATCAGGGCCTGGGCTTTTCTTGGTTGGTAAGTTTTTTATGACATCTTCAATCTCGTTAATTGATATTGGGTTGTTCAAGAGTTTTGAGTCTTCCTGACTCAATTTTGGTAATTTATACCTTTCCAGGAATCTGTCCATTTCTTCTGAATTTTCTATCCTATGGGAGTAAGATTTTCAAAGTAGGTATTAATGATCTCTTGGATTTCTGTGGGATCTGTGGTGATTTCATCCTCTTCATTCCTTATTGCATGAATTTGAGTTCTTTCCCTTCTTTTTTTGATAAGGTTGGCTAGGAGTTTATCAATTTTATTTATTCCTTCTAGGAACCAACTCTTTGATTCACTTATTTTTTGTAGAGTTTTCTTCATCTCAATTGCATTAATTTCTGCCCTGAGTTTTATAATCTCCTCCCTTCTTTGGGCTTTTGGCTTGGTTTGTTGCTCTTTTTCTAAGAGTTTGAGTTGTAGCATTAGGCTATTTATTTGCTGTCTTTCTATTTTCTTTATCTTTCTATTTTCTTTATATATGAGTTCATTGCTATAAATTTCCCTCTGAGGACTGCCTTCATTGCATCCCACAGATTCCGATAGATTGTACTTGCATTTTCATTTATTTGTAGGTATTTTTTAATTTCTTCTTTAACTTCTTGTGTGACCCATTGGTTATTCAGGAGGTTGTTGTCTAATTTCCAAGTGTTTATGCGGTTTTTGGAGTTCCCTTTGTCATTAATTTCCAGTTTTATTGCATTGTGGTCCGATAATATGCATGGGATAATTTGAATTCTTTTGCATTTAGGTAGATATGCTCTATGGGCTAGAATGTGGTCAATTTTAGAGAAAGACCCATGTGCAGTTGAGAAAAATGTGTATTCTGATGTTGTTGAATGGAACACTCTGTATACATCTACTAAGTCCATTTGTTCACACTTTTGGTTCAGGTCTGTTATTTCTTTGCTGAGTTTCTGTCCAGTTGACCTGTCTCTTTGTGTCAGAGGGGTGTTTAGGTCCCCCATTAATATAGTGTTATTAGTTAGTTGATTTTTCGCGTTTGTTAAGACTTGAGTTGTAAAGTGCTCCATTGTTTGGTGCATAAATATTTAGGATTGTTATCTCTTCCTCTTGCACCTTTCCCCTAACTAGTATGTAATGGCCTTCTTTATCTCTTTTGATTGTTTTTGGTTTGAAGTTTACCTTGTCTGCAAACATAATAGCTACCCCTGCTTTTTTCTGGGGACCTGTTGCATGGAGAGTTGTTTTCCATCCTTTACCTTTCAGCTTGTGGATTTCCTTTTGAGTAAAATGTGTTTCCTGTATACAGCATATCGTTGGATTGTGTTCCTTAATCCACTCTGCCAATCTTTTCCTTGATTCTGAGACAAAATATACTTTAAAATGAGTGAATAACCTATCAGATAATAAAGCAATTATATCTTGTGATGAGACTGAACCTAATTTTGATGCACTATATCTTTTAAAAGACCCTTCTAGTTGTGTGAAGCAAAATGAAACCCAACTTCATGAATCATTTCTTTAAGCATCGCTAGTCTTCTGAATTTTATTAGGCTCATGTCCTTGGGCGAGTATTGGGTCTCATTTCCACCATCAGTATATCTGCCAAATTTTTTTAATAGAAGCAGTTATGTAATTCTAGATAAATATATTTTTTACTGTAAAACACCCTGAAAAGTGCTAATCTCATCCTGTCATTAATGAATACAAACTGTAACTTATTTCACTCTGCATATAAATTATAATCATTAAAATTAAATAACTCATGAGTGAGTTCTAAGTAGGAATTTGGCCATAAACATGAAAAATATCTGCATCTATATACTTCTGTTTATTTACTAAGAAAGCACAGTAATAAGTTGTTTTTATTTTAAAAAAAACACTCAACGGTGCCGATCATTTTAAGTTTAAATTGATGATTACAGTTAGAATGAATTCAAGGCTGTGAACATTTTCTTAAGGCTAGAAAATGATTGTTTGTTTCCACAAAATGTTTTTAAACTCCCAAAATGGGTACAAGTTGTTTCTCACCATACAGCATATGCTCAAAGAAATTCAGGCAGATCCCCATGCAGTATTAGTGTCACCCAGATGTTTCTTCGTTGTGCAGCTGCAACAGCCTGCAGGAAAGGAAGTTTACCTGTCAATCACACAAGGGTGTCATATTGATTACCAGCAGCCTTGTGAAACCACAATTTAACATATGTGTATTTAACTACAAAGTAAATATACTACTATTTATATGAATGTGAAGTAGTCATACATTATGGGTATTTTAGATTCATTTTCATGTTATCTTCCAATGTCTCAGTGATATCCATTAAGGACATAATTTTAAAGATTACTCAGTTATGGGTTCATTCATTTAAAATGCTATTTAGTTGACAATGTTGTAGACTCCCATACCATGTTCTAGTCTTTGTACTATTTCTGAATGATACACAGCTGAATATAATGAAGTCCATGGGACTCTCTCTCAAACAATCCTACAGTTGGGTGAGTTTGGGGGTCAACACAAGCAAATAATCACAGTAGTAATTAGAACTGGGAAAAACAGAGGCAGAGAGAAAACAGGAATATTCATGAAAATCTAGCATACAACGGGAACTAAAGCTCCTGCATGAAGAGGAGCATTTAATTCAAACTCTCTTAGACTCCAAAACTGACAATCATTATCCTCTGTTTTCAGGCACCCAATAAAAAAAAAAAGAGAATTTCTCATTCACACACACAGAAAAAATAGGAAAGAATTACAACTGGTTAAGGGTAGAATGCAAAGAGATTTCAATCTTCAAAAACAGACAAGATCAAGCAAAATCTTGGAATAGATCAATAGAATAACTATCTACAAGGTTAAACATAAAATATATGACACACATTAAATCACAAGAGGGCAGAAAATATCAAGAGCAAATAACAGCCAAGAACAGTAAGTTATGAGCAAATTAATATATATCATATATAGTTCACACATGCATACAAATGGCCTGGTAATTAGGCCATTAGAAGGGCTAAAAGGGCACCACTGGTTAAATGTGTTAGGTACCTAATACAATGCTTGACTACATGTTTCTGGACTATATTTAGTTACAAGGTAAAGCATAGTGATAGGACATAGTCCTTATTTGCCCTCTTTGACAATAAATGCAAGCATCCAATTTAATCATGGTATCCATGAGTGAGCATCTTATTAATTTCCTGCTTCCATGATTTCTTCTGTTTTAAACACTTACAGTGTTATTTCCCATAATCTCAAATAAAACATGCTTCTACTTACGTGTAATCCAGTCACTTGCAACTATCAGTATTTGTAGACTCACGATATATTAATATTTTAAGGAAGAATAATTTCACACAACCATATTGCTTCCCAAGTTGCTTAAAGCAATTTATGCTGCATTTTAACATTAAATGGCATTTGCCAAATGACTGTAGTTGTCATACCACTGAAACAGTGTTGAAGATGCTCCTGTAGATAATTATTTTAAAATAGTCAACTTGAACAGCTAATTCTTCAGCAGTGGTTGAATTCTATGGATGCTATTAGAAATCACAAAAAATATTTGCTTTGTGCTATGTAAAAGAAGCAGGGATCTCAGCAAGTGTATTGAATTTTTGTTCTATATAACTTAGCGGAATCTCAACTTTTTTTGGTTAGAAACAACACATTTAGCTATCGCTTTACATGTCATCTACTCTTTGTTTGTTTGTTTTGTGAATTTTTAAATAGCTTGCTAGGTCATCATTGCCTCAAGTGAACTTAGATACTGCTTTTGACAGTTGTTTAGTTCTTTACAGCAACATATACAGAGTATGCTTACTTTAGTTGTTTACACAAGTTCTAACATTTTGATCCTAAGACTTCAAGGAAAGAAAATGAGGAGCCATTATCATAATAGTGAAATAGTCCACTTAATTGAAAAAATAATAGGGTCTACGTTATGATATTCTATAATTCTTTTGGCATTTCACGTATGTATTGTAATTCTAAAAGAAAATGTTTCAAAAATGTTTTATCACATTATAGAGATAAACTCAATCTTCATAAAAAATTCTTTCTATTTTATCTTAACAAGCTATTGGTTGGGGCTGGGGATATAGCTCAGTGGAATAAGCGCCTGCCTAGCAAACACAGGGTCCTGAGTTCGACACCAGTACCGCCAAAAAAAAAAAAAAAAAAAAAGAACCCTGTTAGAGCATGTGCTCTTGGATTTACAGGCAAGCCAGCATTTTTATGCAGTGGTATTTAAAAAATAATTTTGTACTAGGTACATGACTTGTATAATTCACATTATAAAATTATTGTTAGACACATGATAAGATTACTTAAAATACTTCTTTCCCTAACTTCATGTTCATTTAGTAAAAGTCAAAGAACAAATGTATTCAGTGTTTATATTCAGTAGGTGAAATATCTAACGTCAGAGTACAAGCCTCAAGAATGTAGATTACAAGCTAATCAAAGTCCCACCAGTTAGCAAAAGGGAAGAAAAGCCATCAGTTACTTTAAAGGAAGGGAAGAAAAGTATTCATGTATTTTAAAACCAGTTTACTTACAACAAAGGATCATGGGAATTTATAAAGTGATTCATGAAGGTACAGGATATATAATTATGTTAACAAAAAGTAACACATTATTTCTACACACACAAACACACACACATGCACACATGCACACATACACACATCAAGTCCAGTGCTGTGGATCAGACCCAGAACCTCACATCTACTAGGCAGTATACATTCACTGAGCTACATCTTTAGTTGCTCGTCCACATTTCATGAAATACTGATGCAAATGTATCTCAGTATAAATTTTCTTACTTTCTTGGAAGCATTCTGCATGTCTTTTTAAAATTCCTATATAATATTGATCAGACTCAGAATTAAGTGTAAACTGTTATCTGAAGACTATTTAATTTCAAGGTAACTATGCACTCTGAAAAACCGTTAAGAGTAAAATACCATTTCTCAGTTTCATTACAGCTCTTCTCAGTATTTTACCAAGTGATGTAGAAACTTTATTTTAATGGCATTTATCAGGTGATTGATATATCTACAACACTGTTGTGCTTTTCAAATATTCTATCTGATTAAATATCAAAGCCTGCCCATGAGAAGTATTAGCATCATTTTATAGGTAAGGAGATCATTTGTCAAACAAACATAACTAGTGAGTAGCATAGAACAAAATGTAGATTTGAGTCTGTAAGATTCTCATCACATCTCAACTTATACCTTTTCGACTCAAATTTTGTATTTCATGTGATTCACCTTTAAATAGAGGGGGTCAGGGATATAGCTCAGTGGCACAGTGCCTTCGTGGCAAGCCCAAGGTCCTGAGTTTGATTCTCAGTACCAAAAATAAATAAATAAATAAACTTTAAATAGAAGACTCTGTACCCAGAGTTTTGTCATAAATATGTGTGTGTGTGTGTGCATGTGTGTGTATATGAAAAATTATTTTTCCTGCTCCACACAGATAGTATTAGGCTGGCCCACAAGACCTTATTTGGTCAGTATCTTCTGCGTGAACAAGACAGGTGCCATATTTGGACAATATTTTTATGGAAATAGACAAGCTTAGCTTGGCTAGTATGGTGCTTCCTTCTGCTACAAGTGTGGGATACTCTAGGTATAAATTCTTCTTCAATCTGCATCATGGAATAAAATGTCAGGTGGAACAGAATTTCACTCAATGCGGGAAACTAAGGCAAGCCACAGGCAAGCTGGAGACCTCATACGACAAGAACAGATAACTGTTTTTGGAATTACATTCACTGAGAGGATTTTTTGTTCCTTCCATCAAAGCTAATACAACTTTATATGAATATCAGATATTATAGTGGGTACACTGTTCTATAAGTGCATGGTAGGGTTATTCCACTCCGGAATGAATATCAATTCTATCCGTTAGGTATTTAATGAGTGAGAAAACAGTTTTCTGTGATTTAGTTTGGAAGAAATTATTTTCCTGTCAATATTAAATCAAACTTTCAACATCCCAAGTGTTCATGAGCATAACCATAAATAATGTATGTCTACAGGGAATTCGCAGAGGCTTTCAAATAATAGTTGTTGCGTCTGAAAGGACTTATTACATCGTGAAATAAAATTTACAGATGATGTCGTTTAAAGATAATCTTTTCAAATCACTATCCCTGAATTTGATTTGGGAAAAGACTGTATTGGTTTATGATCAGACTCAACTGCAATTACCAATTAAAGAGTTTATTAGAAAACTTGGTATTAAACTGTTGAAACTTGTCTCAATTGTATTAAGTGTCTCCTTGTATTACAACATTCATATATAAACTTTCAGTGCTGGGAAAGCAAGATGTGTGTTTTTCCTTTTCAAATTCCCTGTGCTTATTGCAATAGCTAATTTAAATAAAACACTGAATAGATGTTGAAGTCAGGATTTACTAAAACTCAGTAATATTTTTAAAAGGAATCATAGCATCAGTAGACATTATTTATGTTTATTGTGTCTTTTTGGTTACTTAATGGTAATACTTCTATGTCACATGGCAATTTGCTTAGTATGTTTATCTTACCCAGTTATCACAACTATGAAACTATTCTGCATTTCTTTCAGATTTATACAATGTTACTCACAGATCTCACCCAATATCACACTACTAGTGTTTGTTAAAAATCAGGATTTATCAACTTCTTACTCTATGACTCTTCTCAACTATGGTGCCTGTCACTTCAATATTGAAGTAGAAAAAATAAGCAAGAGGGGAATATTTGTGTAATCTTTTTCATTAGCTGTCCAACTGAGAAATGACTTGAAAATACACTCAATTCTCATTCTTATTTTATATAACTGTACATTTTTCTGTAGATAATATTTGTAATGTGAAATAAAAATTCACAAAGCCTATTTTCTAGGAATCCTAGAAAAATCTCAAAGTAAACGCCAATGACATTTGTGTAAGCTTTACAAATGTTAGAAAATTTAAGGATAAAATACACCTAAGAGAAGATCAAACATACAAAAGTATTGTAAATCAGAATATTCAGAGTATCCAGTTAGGAAGAACAAAACATGTTGCATACAATCTTTTGAGAAATAATTATCTCACATTGCTTATTTTACATCCAAATCATACTCTGCTCCCTGAAGACATTCCAAAATATGTTAATTCAATAAATAAAACTAAATAATTCCAAAGCCGTTTGAAGATAGATACTTTCCTAAATTGAATTCTTAGAATAAATACTGAAAAAATGTTCCCTGCTCTCTATCAAGATATCATTTTATTTGAAGGAAATAGCAGCCAGTAAGCAAGTACTCACTGAACACTTCCTTCTGTCCTCTCTATTGCAGTTAGTTTTTGTTTGTTTGTTTGTTTGTTTGTTTGTTTTGTCTTTTTGAGGCAGGGTCTCACTATGCAGTTCAGGTTGGTCTTGAGCTCACTTTGTAACTCAGGCTGGCCTCAAACTTGCAACAATGCCCCTGCCTCAGCCTCCCAAGTGCTATGATTACAGGTGTGTGCCACCACACCCAGCACCTCCACTGTAGCTAGAGGAGCTACCCAGATTATGATAGACGGTCTTAAATTAACCTCAAATATTCCTACCTCCTGGCATTCTCATACCTGTACAATCCCTTCCTGTTAAGTGTGGCTTGAATTTCAGGACTTTCTTCAAACAAACAGAATCGTTTAAAAACCATGGCATTGTGCTCCCAAGAGTAAATAATGAAAGACTCTGGCTTCTATCTCGGGCTGCCTCTCTTGGTCACATTCTCTGAGAGCTGCTCTCTTAGAATAGCCAGTTTCCATGAGCTGAACTGTCCTGTAGAAAGACTCACATGGCAAGGAACCAAGGTCTATGGCCAGTCAGTGGGGATCTACGACGGTTCTCAACTTGTGGGTTTAGTTTGAGGTTCTCACTGAAGTTCTGAGATGACTGCTGACCACAGACCCTGTCTATATCCTGAGCTAGAATAAGGCATCTAGATTAGCCAAACCCAGTTTCCTGAGAGACAGACACTGTGAGCTAATGAATACAAGACATATTAAAACACCAAGTTTGGGCACTTTTTATGCAGCAATGGGAAAGTAATAGAGTTTGATCCATCTCTATAGTATCTGAATAATAAATTATAGTGTTCATTAAACTTTACACACTAATGCTCCATTAAACTATATACACTAATTGTATAAATAGGAGGTGAATATTGAGGAAAAGACTAAAAAAGTCAGATCTCAACAAATAAAATCTCCAATAGATTGTTTGCTTGCTTCTAAATTTAGAGAAAGTAATATTATGTGTTATTTTAAACTTTTATCTTTACATACACTATTGTTTTTTGGGGACAGCGTGTCACTATGCAGGTCAGGCTGGCCTTGAGCTCACTTACATAGCTCAGGCTGCCTTTCAACTCACAACAATCCTCCTGCCTCAGCCTCAAAAACCTGGGATTACAGACGTGCATCATCATGCCCAGCTACACACACTATTATACCTTTAGGGATGATAATTTCCTCCTGTTGACCACTGGAATAAGCTAATATGTAAGTAGCACTTGTTTTAGAGCTAGTTTGGAAGACCATCAGGTCCTCTATGATTTCATTATCTATGGCCCTGCACAAAAAAAGTAAAATTGAGAACCACAGTTTTAAGATTCATTTAAATTCTCCCTCTTAGATAACATCCACTGTGTCACGTATCTAGTTCTCTTTTCCACTGTTGCTGCAAAATACTTTTCAGTTCCCTGGAGAGATCAGCTCTAGAAGTGGGCCCCCGCCTGTTACTTATTCAATCTTCAGTTCCCTTCCTCCTGGCCACAGCAACGTGTTCACTAATCTTGGGTCAGTATGAACTCTGCAAAAGAAAGATCTACTTCAGCCGCCAAGGAAGAGAATCCAGTGTTTCTTCTCTCTCTTTTTTAAAAAAAACTGTACTCTTGAAAAGTATACAGATTGGAGCTATTCAGGGTCTTTGAGCTGCCTGAGGACTGAGAAGGAAGCACAGGGAGAGGACTGTGAAGAGGGCTGGTGCCAACCCAGATCCTGGACTTAACCATCAGGGAAGGCAATTGACTCATTCTGTTTAAGAGAGTCTTTCTTCTTCCTCTCATTTACTTATTTATTTATATTTCATCCCCTCGGTTCATCTAAACAGCATTCCTTTTTTCAAGAGTTGCATTCAGCACCAGTTCTGTGCACGCTGTCCCGGATAGTGGAACTACAGAGGTAAAGGACTAATTACTTATACTGAAGCAAAATAAGCTTTAGTAGAAAAGGAAGATGTGACTACACATGTTTCTGGTATCTGGAAATGTACAATAAATAACACAGTTTTTGTTCTCAGTTTCTAGTGTGCTCAGTTTGGGCTAGGTATTGCTCAGCTTTTTGTCACTCTGAATAAAGCACCCAAGAGAAACCACCTCAAAGAGGAAAGGGTCATGTATTTTAATCCACAGTTACAGAGTACTCAGTCTTTGGTCTGCCAGCTCCAACACAAGGACATTACGGTAGAAGGGCGCTGTGGAAGAAAGCTGATAGGCTTATGGTATCTAGGAAACAGCACAAGGAAAAGTCAGACAGGACAGTAATCACACATACAGCCCAAGGGCATGTGCTCAGTGCCCACCCAGACATACCCAGGAGAGTGCCTTATTAATTTCCTAGGCAAGTCAACCAAGTTGGCCGTCAAGATTAACTATCAAGGCTGTGATCCATACTGTTAGTAAACACTATTTCAACCTACCTGTCCCCCACCCACTCAGTCCCTCTCTCTCTCTCTCTCTCTCTCTCTCTCTCTCCTGTCCCACTGCTTTACTTCTGCGTATGCTCAGATCTTCCACAGATGTTTCCACTACTGCACAGCCTCATATTTTTGCACTCATTCTTTTCTCAGTCTGGAATATACAACTATAGAACCAAAATTTTATTATTTTTCATGTTCTTCAAATGCTACATTTTCACAAACATCACTTTGTACCACATGTCCCTATCCTTGCCCTTTATTCCACTGCACTTACCACCATTAGACTGAAATATTTATTCTCCACTATGATTTCAGTTTATGTCACCAACGTCCTGCTTGAAAATCAGTTCAGGGAAGGCGGGGATATGTAAGAGAACAGACTTCGAACACCTGCCCTGTGTGAGTGAAATGAAAGAACATGATAGAGAAACAGCTAACACGACCCAAAAGCTGATAAAAATTTTCTGCAAAAGCCAGAGCTGAAAGAGTAGACCTCAGAGCCCCCATCAGACAGACGGAATGCAACGTCAACAGCACACACCTGTCTCCGGGTGTCCAAGCTGTGTCACGCCTTCCTCCGACCACTGTGTTCAGTCCTCTCCTTTCCTTAAAGATATTATATCAGAAGAACAAATTACCGAGCCTCTTTTGCTCATAAAACCCAGGTGGGGAAAATAATGGTGTCATTCTTTTTAGTTTAGCAGCTTTACCTCTTAAAGAAATGCAAATTCATTTAAACCTGAAATAACGATCACAGTCAGAATTTGTCTTATGTTTATATGAAATAAAAATTGTGCATTAGTTCTGATAAGATTTTAAGCAAAACAACATTTAATGTTAAAATAAGAGTCATAGTTATAAACTAATAGGGCTGCTAGATTTTCATTTCAATTATTTTTGTAATTCATAATCTTAAAATTGCATCAGCAAAAATATACAAGTATTAATTATCCACATTTTCTTACTACAGAATATTTCTGAATAACAAAAATTTATGTTTGAAGTTTATGTAACCTCAATGTGTAGCACAGACATGCAATGTATTTGGAGTTTTATAAGTTCTGTGTGACATTAGAAGGATAACAGTAATAATGTAAATAAATTTTAAACACATAGTATTTCATAGCATCACTGATACCTTGAAATATCAATGTGGTCTTTATTTTAATGGATTAATTTACAGAGAACTTTATTTAGTAGATGTTTGATTTTAGAGCACTTTTAGGTTTACTGAAAAATTGAGCTCGAGCACAGAGTTCACACGTATCTGCTGCCTCTAGGTATGGTTTTTCTCATCATTTTGATTAGTATGATATATTTATCAAAATCTATGAACAAATATTGATATAATATTAACTGCAGCCCATATTTTCCATTGGGATTCACCTGCATAGTACATACCATTTATGGGTCTGGACAATTATATAATGAAATGTGTTTTCCATTTTATTGTCATGCAGAGTATATTCATGGCTATTCTATGTTCTACTCATTATCTTACTATATAAAAAGAAATCTTAAGGTAATTCTATGACTTAGTGACAGTTTTCTCATTCAGTTATAAAACAGTTATTAATGTCCTTTTCTACACTGCCATTACAAAAGCCAACTGCCTGTGATACATAAGGAAAAGTGAATTGTACGTGGAGGGAAGATGTTTCTCCCTTACTGAACAAGAGCCAAGTCCAGGTAAGTATCACTTATTAGTTTCACACAGAAAGTTTTAAATATTAATTACCAAATAAAATTTTATAGAGAGCACCCAAATCAGATAGGAATCAGGGAACTGGATAGCATTATATAAGAACTGTGACTAAAGTTTAACATATATAATTTTATTAACATGTATAATTTCATGGGACTCGAACAATGGCAGAATACTTAGTCATTTGTTTCCAAATGTAACTTCTCAATCTTTATTGTACATCAGAACTACTTTGGTTAACTATTAAATTTAGATATCTCTCTAGAAATCTTATTAGAAACCACAATGACTCTAACAGGAATGTACTCTATGTAACAGGCAAGGCGAAGAAAACTTGAATATAAGGCCAACCTTGAGCTCTCAGAGCACCCTGAACCCAGAACCAAAAATATTTATGCTCAATATGAAGACGGGCAGATGCTGTCAGCATGGTGTGGCCACCCCCACCCTGACTTTACACTCTATATGCACTCTGGTTCACTTATGGTGGTGTTTTAACCCACCTTGAGCAAATAAATCCTCCTTTTGAAGGCCAAGCTGAGATATAATTGACATTATATTCAAGAAGTTTTGTTACCGTATTGTATTTGCTTTAACTTCTCAATGCAGGTCTTTTCTATGTTGTTGGTGACGCCTTGGTGACTAAACACTGACCTCCATTCTTCACATAAAAACAATGATGAAGCCAATTCCAATAATTCTATTTTCCTTTAGATTAATTCCCTCCCACCACTTTAACCTTGCTGCATAGTGCCGCTTCTCCATCCCTTGACTCATTTTATTATTCACCAGATTCCTTTTATCATTGTGAAACTGTTGAAAACTGACACAATAATGTGTTTCTGACTAACAAGGAGCAAAATGAAATGATTCCAGGACTCGGCAAGGGCAGTTTTCAGACTAGCAATAATGACATCATCTGAGTAAGGTTTTGGGGCTTGCAGAACACTTCTGAATGCATCATTCTACTTATTAGAAAGCCCTGTAAGGTGGATTAAATAGCCTTAAATTTATGCGTGAAAAAACCTAAGATTAGAAATGATAATAGAATACATATACACAACAAATACATTTCCTCAACATTCCCTGTTCTTTTTATTATTCTTCTGGATTTGTACATTATAGGATACCGAAAGCACTTGCCTGTGCGACCCCAAGAATAGTAGTCAATGAGTCAGAGTCTTGAATTTTTCTAAAATGCAATATGAGAATTTTACTATCATCATAGTAGATGAAGCTCTGCCTAAGACTGGACTAGGTCCGGTGCCCTGAAGCCACAGTGCCATCCTCTCCCAGCCTCAGGCTTCCTCTGGCTTTATGGTCTTGCTTGTGGAATCTACTATTTTGAGTAACACCATAGAAAATCAAAATTATACAGGTTGTGAATTTAAATCCGTAATGATACTTGTTCGCCTGTTTCTGGCTCACTGATTTGTTTTTAAGTCTGCTTGATGGAGATAGAATTTAAATTTTATTTTAAAGGGAATTTATACATACAGAAATTCACCACCATCCTCCTTTTTGCAGAAAGTTCTTCCATTATGGTTGAAAACTGTATATAATCTCATGGCCATGGCAATCAAGATTTAAAACATTTCCATCACTGAGGCAGAATCTTCTCATTCCCCTGAATTTTCTTTCCATCCTCCACCCTGGAAACTTCTTGTGTGATTTTACTCACTATAGTTTTAAATTTCCCAGATGTTACTTAAGGAACAAAACCTTTAAGGCCTTAAGGCCAGACTTCGCTCACTCAGCATAATACTTCATCTGTCTGGTTATTTATGGTTGTAGTTTGTTTTATTTATCCCTAATTATGATATCATTATATGTTTATAACAAATTTACTCAACTGTCCCATACTTGAAGAACACTGAAGTTATTTCCAGTTCTAGGATCTTATGAATAAATACATAATAAATACTCACACAAAGTCACTTGCATGTGTACACTTTGTCTTTGGAAATAGCTGGAAGTGGAATTTCAGGTTGCACAAGCCGGACACTTACTAAGTATAATGATTATATAGAGTATTACATTGCCATAAATAAGGACAAACTTGGGTTACTTGTAGGAAAATACATAGGCACTCTGAGACCAGAAGGGTAAGTAAAATAAATCTGACACACAGCTTACGTACTGTATGGTTTCTCTTATATCAGAAGCCAAAAATATGAAGATCAAAATAAAAGACAGCTCTTCAGAAGTAGGAAGATAAGTCTTTCTCAAAGGGGTGGGCTCAGAAGATGGTGGGATTAAGGAAAGAGAGATGGGGAAGGGGATGAAAATAGTATTAGGATGTGTTATGTCTCTATTCCACCTGCCAGGGAATGTAATCATTACCTACTGCAAACCTATACTTTTTTTTCAGTACTGGGAATTGAACTCAGGACCTTAGGCTTCCTGGCAGATACTTATGCCCCTGAACTCTATCCCCAGCCCTGTAAAACCTATACTAACAAAATTTTAAACTACTTCCACTTTTTCCAGTTACTTCTCATCTTCACCAGAACTAGCATGGAATGGCTTTTAATCTTAGCCAGTCCAGTTAGTATGTAGTCGTATCTCACATGGAATGTAGCATGCCTTTATTTAATGACTGGTAGTGTTAGGCATATTTTTGTAAGTTTATACGACATTAGTTTCTCCTTGTTGGTGAAGTGACTTTTAAAATCTTTTGTCCATTTTTTAAACTGGAGTGTTTTTTCACTGAGTATGTAGTTTTAAAGAGTTTGAATGCATATGAAACAAAACTTTATCAGATATATTTAGCAAATAATTTATTGTAGTGTTTTTCTTAGCTTTTCATGTTAAATAACTTAACCTTTTCAAGTTTTATGAAGGTTATCATTTTTATCTGTGATTCACAACTTTTGTGGTCTACCTCAGCAATCTTTGCTTAACCAGTTCACTGAGCATTTCTCTTATATTTTCTTCTAGGTTTATTATATCTGTGATTCATTTAAACTTTTCTTCATTTTTTGTCATGCAGATGTATAATCATTCCAGCATCACTTTTTGAAACTATTCTTTCTCTACTAAACTACTTTGTATCTTTATTAATACCATGTACTAACCAGCTGAGTTAATAAGCCAGTCATCCTGCCATCTTTATTGAAAGACTAGTTGTCTATTTTGTACATGCATCTATTTCTGGGTGTTCTCTTTCTTCTCACTGATCTATAAATATATGTCTATCCATTTACCAGTATCACACAGTTTTATTAGTATAGCATCATAGCATACTATAAAACTATATGAAGAGTCTTCTGATATTTTCTGTAAAAATTATTTCACTCTTCTCATTTATTTGTTTCTTCCTGTACATTTTAGATTTAGCATGTTAGTTTCTAAAAATACTATGTATTTTGGGATTTAGTGATCAATTTGGATGAAATTTTCATCATAACAATAGTGATTCTTATAGCCCACACAAATCTCAATTTATTTAGTTATTTATCTTCCTTTATCAGTTCTTTACAGCTTTAAGCATATAATTTTATCAAATATTTTCATTTTATCTTTAAGTAATTCATTTTTGATACTATTATAAACCTGAGTCACTTAATGGTCAGAGTTTCCATGTTTCTGGTAAATACAGAGTTCATTTGAAATCTTATCTTGGTGTCTTTTCCTGCCTTGAAAAAAATACCTGGAGATCATACTCCATATAGAACAAGAGGAGAAAGATCTGTAATTTCAGCTAATTTCCTCAATCTTCTAACAAACCTTGTCCAAGGATACTATGACCAGTTCAATGAGAATACTGAGATTCTGGAAACCCGAAGACAGTCATACAATGTGCCTGGTATTCTTCTGCCAGGATCGAGAGGCTGTCAGACACATACTGAGACGGTGAGAAACCACCACTCTCCCGCAGATCTCCTCCTATCAAGTACAAGGAGTCCTAGGACTTTTGAAGATTGAAGATGATTCTGATCAACATTTAGGTTTAAAATGCATAGCCCCTGTGCTAATATCCATTACTGTCTCCATTTTGCCAATCTTATAATGCAGTCACTTATTTATTTTTACTCAAAGAAAAACAAAATTATATAAACAAACATGTAAATGTAACATTATATCAAAATAGGCTCATGATTCTTCAGATTCTAAATACAGACAATTCAGCATGAATATTCATAGTGTAGTTAACTGGGTTGCATATTCTTGTTTGCACTGAAAATTGACGGAGATAATGAAAACGCCTTGCATACAAATTCCTCAAACTGCTTGCTTTCAACATCGTGTTGCTTTCCAGCCCTATTTAGCTGCATTTTTGTTGCCTTTTGCATACAAGAGGAAATCAACCAAAATGATACAAGCACGCATCAGAGTTGTAATCCATTATTCCGTGCCATAGAAAGAGATAAACAGATCACAAACTAAAAGCAAACAACAACAAAGAAAAGGATCAGTGAGCATGGGTATATGGAGGGGGCTCTTTTATCATTGCAAAGCACACAAAATTAATGTTATATTCCCAAAACTAGGCTGCAAAAATGACTTCATTCTTATCCACAATAAAGATGAAGAGTTGTTGCACAAAAGAGGAAACAAAAACTCTTCTTTCCAGCTAATGGGTTTTGAAAATAACTAAGAACTATTTCAGCTTTATTCTTTTACATTGTTACTATGGTAGTTGAAACCTAGATATGTCTTTAATGGTCTATCTGTCATTCAAGAACTACAACAATAGAATTCTCTTTATAAATCAGGGGAAAAAATTCATTTAAAAAGTCATTGTTCAATAAGCATCTCATTTGAAGTTCTTCCTATAGATTGTTTTTTCAAATTGACTTTTATTTTTAAAATTTTAAATTTTAAAAAATGAATTTGGTGAGGTTATTTTAAATTATTTCTATAGCATCCTTCTCCACTGATGGTGGGAAAGTAGATTTGTACAATCTTTGTGGAAATCAGTGTGAAGATTCCTCAAAAAATTAGGATTAGAAGTCCCATTAGATCCAGCTATTCCCCTTCTGGGTACTTTCCCAGAAGAATTACAAACATCATACCATAGTGATATATGTGCCCCCATGCTTATAACAGCGTAAGTTGTAATAGCTAAATCTTGGAAACAATCCAAATGCCCATCAACTGATGAATGAATAAAATAGATGTGGTATTTTTAGACAGTGGAATACTACTCAGCTACAAAGAAGAATAAATTTGAGGCTTTTGTAGCTGAATGAATGCAACTTGAAACTATATTCATAAGTGAAATACATCAGACTCACGCCTGTAAATACCACACTGTCTCCCTGGTGTGAGAAACTGAAAGAGTAAATAAGATATAAAAGATAATACATATTGTGAAAGGGAAAGAAATTGCTCAAAAGGAAAGAGAAACTGAGACGAGGAAAAGGAGAAAAGAAGGAAGAAAAAAAGAAAAAAATATATATAAGGGCAAACTCATAGAATAGCAAACTTGTAGACGTTTTCTAGTAAAAGTTAGAAATCAGTTCATAGCCTGTGAGTACGCTCGTGCTGCCTGTCACGGAGTCTGTGAGGCTCAGTGAACCTTTACTGTGTGTCCAGCTGTTTCCTCCACATAGCCAGCCGGGTCAGCTCGACCACGTCCAGCTGCAGTGTCTGTGTTTCTCAACCTAAAATATGTAGCTTTGTACATACATAGCTTTTTTTAGCTCACTTCCAGGACTCTACACTTTGTGTTAAGAACGCACTGGCCCAGTCAAGGACACTTTCAACTCAATCCACTCTTCTCAGACCCCTCTCCCTCCCAGAATGCTTCTGTCTAATGATAAACAATTCCTTTTAAGTAAACCTGTTTAAAACAACTATATGACATAATTCTTGCATTGCATGCAATCAGTCATGTAATAACCTGCTATCAGCTTTGTCTTTCCTATTTGCAGATCATGTTTAAACTAAACTCAAACTTGACTGTGGTGATTTGAACGTCTGGATTCTCTACTTCACAACCATAACAAAAGTTGCATTCTAACTCCTCAGTGCAGAGTCTTTCATTTGGTTTGATACTGGTTTTCTGCAACATATATATACACATAAGATAGCTAAGATAATTATGTTACTAATTTCTACTAGTTGACTGGAAAGAAAGGTCTGCGCTTATATTGTTTGATCAATTTTTCATGCCTATATCTTGTAATCTGAGCAACTATTTTAAAGATAGCAATACACAATGTATAAATCACTGTTAATCTCTTGTTTTGAAATTCTGTATCATTGTTTATATTGTCTTTTTCTCTTTTAAATTAAAAATAAAGAGTTTTCAAAATTTCTGAGAGTTCACTTGGTGTTTCATAGTTCTATACTGAGTTTCCAGCTGTGGTGTGTCTTTGATGACTTCCTGGCAACCAGGTCAAGTTGGAGCCCAGCTAGGTTAATACACAATACAGCGGTGAAAACATAGTTCAAGTTAATGAACAGCAATCTACTACTGCCACCTATGGTAAGCATCAAATGAGAACACGTTTGTAAGTGCCTTCAAATTCACAACGTGAATGTTTCTCAGACTGATTGACATGAATGAAAGGAATGAAAGTCGTGCACTCCCTGAAAATCCCAAGATCCTCGGGGGTTCCACAGAGCAGCCCATGTGCTTACTTAACTTCAACATAGCACATTTTCCTTTTAAAATGACTGCTAAATATTTCCCTGGATGGGTTTTTTCATGATTCCAAAATGAAATTCTGTAAAATAAATTAGACCTTTAAATACATTGATTGTATTTTGTAGTATATAATATCAGTTTGGCTCAAGTTTAAGGCTAAAACAAGACTGTCATTTTAGCTATAATAGCTGAATTCCACTTTATTTAGCTATCTTCTACTTTTAATTAACCACTACATTTAAAGCTGAGTTTGTAAAAATGTCTTCCAGATTAATGGATACTAATATTTTCATGTAAAGAAACATTGATTTTTCTTCTCTTATCATCCACATTAATTTTTAAATGCAAAAAATCTTAAAATGGAAAAGCAAACACAAAAACCAAACAAAACTAAATTTGACCAATTTTGCATGCTTATATCTGGTAATCTGAGCAATTTATGCGAAGACAACAATATGCACTAGAACAACAATTGGTGAATCTTACAATTCTGTCTAGTGAAAGTCTGTATTGTCTCTAATGTTCTTTTAAATTATTATTTTCTTATTCTCTTTAGTGGTTTGATCAATCTTCCATTCTTACATCTGGTAATCTGAGCAACTTCACTGACATGTAATATAACAACCACTGTTAATCCCTACCATTTGGTTTGAAACCCATATCATTTTTAATGTCCTTGTTTGTTTTGTTTATATTTTATTATTGTTCCTTTTTTACTGTTCTTGTTAAAAGAAAAAAGAAAAAAATAAACTTTCAATTAGATGTGTAGCCTGTTAATTTACAGAAGAGCATGATTTAAGTGCAGAATATAAGAATGACAGATGATTTCTGCACTACCGTGCTGTGTGAAGCTACATTATACACTTCGACCATACTCAGACTTGTCTTACACAACTTCAGCACCACTGACACACTTTAACTATTAAAAAAGAAACAAAACATCTCTAAAAATCAAAACTTTATTTTAAATGAAAGAGCATTTTCTTTTCCCCATCATGAAAAAATATAGTAGCAAAGCCCCTGCATCCCTATTTAATGAGCTGTGGTCATCTCCATTCAATCACAGTTTTCCTTTCTGCAGTTGTAGTTACCTGCAATAGACTTCCTTCCAATAATAAGTGGAAAATTCCACAGATAAACAGTTTATAGTGTTAAACTGTACACTTATGAGTGGCATGATAAAATCTCTCCCTGTCTGTCTCCCAGGACTTGATTCATCCTGTTTCCAGCATATCCACAATGTCTAGACTAGCCACCTGGTAATCCACTGGTAACCATCTGCCACCAAGTCAAACTGGTGCGGTATAGAACTATTTCAGGAGTGATTACTTGTACTTAATAATTGCTCTAAAGAACAAAAGCAGTGATGCCAGTGAGGCCCGAGGACATAAAACACAGGAGAACCATCCGGTCTGGTGTTACGTGGCAACACCACAGACCCAGGGAAGAAAGAATGCATTCTGATTCAGCACTTTCTACAGATTCAAATATCTATTAGGTATCTTAGGACACTTCCTCCGCACAGAAACAGAGACTAGTGTACAGGACACATACTGGCAATCCCACAGAGCAAGGGTCACTTGTGAGGGACTTTCAGCATTGCCACATGGACAAGGGTCTACAAGGTCACAGATAAAACTTCGCTCACCTTCCCGGCGTCTTGGGATGTTTTTCTTCATTCTCAACATCATCATGATTATGATTATCTTTCTCCTCTGTGCTCCCTCCTCCTTCTCCTTTTCTTACTCCTCTCTGGCCTCCTCTTTCTCCTAATCTTACTGCTTTCCTCCTTTTTTTATTTTACAGCATATTTTTCCTATTTTACCCAGCCTTCAGGTTACACTTCAAGTTTTTCAGAGGTCTTAAGTAAAGCTATCACCTAGGACACTCCTGTATTAAGTATACACCATTTCAAAATTACTCCTCCCTTCTTTAGTTCTTAAAAATCATCAGGATAATTTTTTAAAATATGTCACTCCTTTTTGTGGTATTACTACATCGGGGCCATACTCCACCTCACTGATTCTACAATTCACCTCTTTTTTTCACTTAGTGGTTTCTGAATTTAAATGTTACATTTGATCCGTCTCATAGAGGTAGTAACGCTTTTTTCATCGCCTTAAGGATGTTACTATATAGACGGTGCTTCTTTCAATGGTGTTTTGCAGTAGAGGAGAGGTGGAACTTCCTATCAGTTTACACCTTCAAAAGCAAGTCTCTAAGTACCACACATGTTACGTTGATGGCGATTTGCTTGGCTCTAGATGAGAAATCCGTGTGTTCTCCCTTATGATCATTGTATATGTATTTCAATATGCGACAGGAAATTATATTATGTACTTGAAACTCTTAACTTACAATAGCATTGTTTAGGATTAAACCGAGTTAACAATGGCTCGCTTCTTTTGGAGTTAAAGAAAAAACTCCAAACAAAAAATACTATGGGACAGAAAAATCATGAGTCTCACAAAAACAAAGGAAGTCATATATTAATCCTCGAGTACTCAGAGCTCCCTAATGAGAACATACGTATCACATTTCTTTGAATACTGAATGTTTTTCTTCATTTAAGTGGGTAAGTGATTTTAAAATGTATACACAAAAATGACATGCTTGATGTCCTTCTTAGAGTACAGGTGTATTTTAAAAGTAGTGCTTACAAGGGGCTGGGGATATAGCTCAGTGGAATAAGCACTTGCCTAGCAAGCGCAGGGTCCTGAGTTCGATCCCCAGTACCACAAAAAAAAAAAAAAAAAAAAAGTAGTGCTTACAATTGTACGTAAGATTTTGTCAAGGAGTAGAATAATTTTGCAATATGTAAGTATATGGAGTTAGATTAATTGCTTCCACCAGCACAGTTTTAGGATATTTATTTCATCATTTTTCACACCTGAAGATCAAGTTAGCTAGGTAATTTTCCTTTAAAATCCCTATGGATTCTTGTCAAAACACCTGGAAATTAGACTGAAGCAGAAATTTCCAAAGTGTTATGTTTTATATTCACCTTTTCAACTATACAGAATAAAAGTGGGATTAATCTTGAGATTGTTTGTGCGGGTTGTGATATTCTCTTTCCACTTCTCTGGAAATCTGTCCTTCCCTATTCTTCATACCATGTTACATGACAAAGGATTGAAAAATATGTTGAGGATATTATAGGTAAACATAATTTTCAATGCCATTAGAAGACCTGGCAAGGACCCAGAAGGGAGCTAATCCAAGATATGCTCCTTGGGCATCTGCAGGTTTTAAAAATATAGACACCCAAGTCTCACAGGTAGGTATAGAAAATGTTCTTTATTACTTGTACATGGTGAGAAATCACTGTAAAGCAGTGTAACAGCTCTGGACTAAAGATCAGCTACGTTGTACACATTTATTCCATCACTGTCTCATTACAATTATTTTATCCAATTATTCTCCTTTCATGATCTGCTCACCTCATGAAAGACTTTTGTTTTAAAGTTTCCACTATTGTTCATGGTTAGACTATGAATTGAATACAAACAAAATACAAAATTATTAGTTTTCTTTTTGTAAATTACCTGCCTGAGTTTCTAATAGAGAAAAAGTAAAAACCTCTGCATTTGCTACCACAGTTGACTAGGTGCTAACTCCTTTGGTTCCCCTCCCAACTTCCTTCTAAAATGATTTATTTCTATCTTATCCACAGCCCTAAATTATAAATGAAAATTTCTAAACCCCTGGCTTCCACATGGTCTCACTAAATGGCCTGGCAGTGTACACGGAAGTAAATGGAATCACTACATACAAAAGACCCGTAAAGAAGGCAAGTTGTGTAGAGCATGCATGTGTATGCATGTACTTGTGTGTTTGCATTACAAAGTGGTTGGAATTTACAGAAAATAATAGGTGAAAGATGTTCTCCTCAGAGGAATCCTTTAAAGTAAACTTTCAAGTAAAACTCCCAAGTGGATCTCGATTACAGCCATGCACCTCCACCCTATCCCTGATGACAATTCAATACAGCTGCTAAATTTAACATTCCTTTCCTGGAACTCTGATGCCTGCTGCACAATAGCAGACTGTGTGCTGCCAATCCGTGGGATGTACTCGATTTCTGAATTGCTGCACAGCAGCCCTGCTGGTCCTTAATCCTTGTGAATACAGCTTTGACACATGGCCAAAACTTTCAGAGCATTCATTTTTAAATGGAAAGAAAGGAACAAAAGCAAAAGAAAAGGCTCAGCACATGTTAAGACACATCCTGTGCAGCAAAAATGTTGAGACAGAAGGAAAAAAAAAGTATCAATAAATAAACTTGAAGACAAGCAACCCCCAACATGCAGATGGTTTATATTCTCAAGGTTCATTTGCAGACCAGTTATTTACAAATAATATATTTCTCCATGGAAACAATGTTTTCCTCATCAACTGGGTTCCCAGGTTAGGCCATAAAAAGTGATTTAACCAAGAAAGTGCCTGATGTAAGTAGTGTACAAACGAAAGTGACTCCTGCATGTACAACAACATGCCTGTTGAGCAGCTCAGCAGATATGCATCGTGCCTCCTTCCAGTCTGATTCATTTGTTCATTTACTCATGAAGCACCTTAAGAAGTTGCCAGTGGGCATCATGCAAGAAAGAAGAGGCCTCTATGCCTGCCTTTACTGAGCTTATTTAAGTCTTACTCGACCTATCAATGCCTCCTACAAAGAAGACAACTGCAATATTCAGAGGTGACAGGAAGGACTCAGCCAGGGATTCATTCTTCTATGTCTCACATGTCAGACAGAAAAGGGGAAAAGTAAATTCAGTCCTGTGAGCAGCATGTCAGAGATGGCTGTACACAACCTGCATCTGAGTGATCAGGGTCCTAATTTGTGCTAGTCAGTTTTCAGTGGCTGTGGCAAAATGCCTGAGACTATCAACTTATAGGGAGGGAAGGTTCATTTTGGCTTATGGTTTTGGAAGTTTTAGTTCATCGTCACTAGACCCCACTGCGTTTGTTGCAGAGTACTTCACAGAAAGATTGTAGTCGAGGTGCTGCTCACCTCATGACAGCTAAGAAGGAGAGAGAAAGGAAGCTGCTGAGGTCTTGATATTCCTTCAAGAACAGCCCCTCAATGACCTAACTTACTTCCAATGGCCCCACATGCTAAAAGTTCCACTATATCCCAATCGTAGGGCCAAAGGCTGGATACAAAGCTCTTAACACATGTGCTTTGGAGCCCATACGAAATCCAAAGTCTAATGCAGTTGGTAAACTGTTAAGCAAGTAGGCAGCTTAACAGTTTCATGAGTGGGAAAGGCACTGATGTGTATGGCAGTATTCTGTAACCAAATGCGAAATAGAGCCTTCTGGGAATAAATAATTTTACACATGTTGGAGAGTGGACTGACAGAGGCCTTGGACCCTGTCTATGCCTGCATGTTCTGTATCTATTGAATTTGTGTGAGAAAGATGAGAAGCCAAAGGTTTCACTAGGTAGATAAAAGGCTTTTCTTTCTTTTGAAGAAATTTTATTTCTTTGCCTATTTTCTTCAGCATCTGGTTCCAGTCTCACTCATGATCACGTTAGGCACCGTTTCTACTGGAAGCCATTGACTATCAGCACTTTCCAACAGCCTGTGGTAGGCTCATTCTTCTTATGTTTCCATGTCTGTTAAGCCTCTCTCTCAGTTCCTGTTGACAGGTTCCCAACTCAGTAAATAATCAAGCCATCTGTCCTTTGTCTACATTTCCCACATATATCCCCAGGTTTCCATTGATGACTGAGATCTCATCCATCCATAGCTCTGATCGCCTGTCCCACACCACCATGAATGTGACTTTTTCAAGTAATGCAGCAATACTTTCATAGTAGTAAAATGCAGTGTGCATGCAAAAAGAGCTCAAACTAGGTATCTGATCAAACTTTACTCAAAAGGTGTACAAGATTTCAGAACTGTGGTCACGTGGCAGACCCGGACTTCTTGCTAGTACAACTTCCTGAGATGACTTTCACTGATCCTTGCCTCCCTTTCCCATTTCTCATTCCTCATGAAATATACAGGAGACAATCTGAAATATTTCTCTTTTTACTTCCCTTTGCTTCTCCATCCTCAGTTTGCTATTGTTGCTAAGAATAATCTTGGAGCTTTCTTCTTATGCTATAATCCAGCCCAGTGTTCATTTTTGAGAATGCAAAGGGCTCTTCTGCCAGAAGAAAAGAGAAACAGATGAGAGGCCAAAGGATTCTGCCGGCGTTGTTTCTGTCACTTTTTCCTGAGTTTACATCTTTAGGGGAAGACAAAGGCATGAGCAGGAAATGAGAACGGGACTCTGGGTTTAAAAAGGACAAACTAAAATACAGCTTCTCAGTTTCAGAGGGAGTCCGGACTTGGGTGTCCCAGAGCATGAATGTGTTAGAAAACTACATGCAAGGGCCCTCTCCTTCTGTGTGATCCTCTGGGTTGAACATTATGTTTATTTCAGAATAAGTGGAGTGGTAGGAAGCAAGAGGACAGGGCTTTTAAGAAGAAAAGATGTTTCCAATTTCCTTCCTCGGGTTTTACAAGTGAAAATAGAGAAAGAGCAGTAAAGAACCGAATGAGGTTGGCGCAACAAAGAAATTATAGGGTGGCAATTAAGCCCAATAAGCAGAAAGGCTCTATAAATAGTCTTTACAGGAGGATAGGCTGGTTCAAAGTTAACTGTTATCCTCACCTCAGAATGCAAGAGAACCAATTCTTTTTCTTACGAGACCCATTCAGGACCAGACTGGATACATACACTAAAAGAATTGAACGTATACCCGCTTTCATAGGGAAAACTAGCGATGATGCGTCAATTCAGAAGTGAAGGAGTGGACCTTGTACAAAAAAGGAGGCCGTCATTGAGCTCACAGTCACTTAATGTGAGCAGTGGTAGTTACAGACCAGGTGCCTTAAACATGCAGTGATCATTCCACCCAACTCTTCTCAGAAAACAAAAACAAGGGATTATTTCTCCCATTAAAAAGAATTGAGGTTCTCAATGGTTAAAAATGACTTGTTCAAGGTCACAGAACAAAACAATCATTCAGACAACTTGAACCCTGCTGACTTGTATACGCCCAACAATTTCGCCTTTATTGCTCTGTGCGGATTCTGCTCTCTCACTACTCAGCACAGCAATGGGACCATTGCTAAGCAATGAAGTACTGTGCCACCTTTTATGGTGTTATTGTTTGGATGTGCTTGAGTCTTAGAAAAACACAGTTTTAGATGAAAATGTTATTTGCAAAACAGTAAAAGCCTGGGTCTCAGAGGCCATTGTACTGTGTAGCTCAGCCAACTCCTCCAGACTTCAGGGTTTGTTTGTTTTTTTACTATAAAAATGTCCTACATTCTTAGGCCACTGCTCATAGAATTTTTATGCAGTTAAACCTGATCCTAACTGGTACAACAGTGAGACAGCCTAGACAGTGAGAAGAGACTCTGGAGCACACGTCCTGGTCTCATATCCTAGTTCTACCATTGTTTAATGTTAAGATATTGAACAAGTTAATGAACCTCTTTACTTTGTTTCCTGCTATGCAAAACTTAAACAGTATTCATGACTTCAAGTTGTTTTAATGTGTTATAATATTTGCAAGGGACGCACTGGGAATTTAGCTCAGTGGTATATGCGCCTGCCTGGCAAGTGCAAGGTCCTGATTTTGATCTCTGGTACTGCAAAAACAAAACAAAACAAAACAAAATATTTGCAAGGGATTTAGAACTGTACTGAGCATGTACTAAGGATGGGAAAGACCTTTTCGGTTTTATTTGATCTTTTTACATATACCTGAGGGCTAGATTATTTTCTCTTCAACAATAAATATTTCCATTCCTTCAAGAAGTAATTACAGCACATTCAAAATTTTCTCTTAAAGGATTATGAGTTTCTGTGTATCAAACATATTTAATTTCAAATATAAGGGTATATATATCATATTATACTTCTTGTTCAGGATTACCTGGAAGTCTCATTATTTTCTGCACCTAAAATTAATTTGTGTGTATATATATATATATGGAATAAAGGCAAATCCATCCATTACGTCAGTGCTTCTGAGTAAAGTATAACTGTTTCATTTTGACTTTTTTCACCCCTCTGAAAAGATGAGTTCTACCAGCATCACTTGGCAAAAGAGAAAATCAGAAACCTATTGATATAGTCCAGATTGCACATTGAGCAATGAAAGTGAGACCAGACCCACGCTTTGTGGTACCAAATTTGTGTAACCTTTAAAGTGTGGTGCATAATGTTATGTCGCACGGCACTTTTATGTAATGCTTCTTTGCTAATATTGTACTATTTACTTATCGCTAGCCCCCGACTTCTAAAATGATTTCAGTTACTTTTTAGCTTTTAATACTCATTTAGCTCCAGACATAAAAAAATGCAAATAAGGACTAATCTAAACCAACATGGGAATCCTGTTTCACAATTCTCCAAGTGTCTCCATAGTGGAAGTGGTCATGAAGTCCAGCTGTGGCCAGTGCGATGAAAGGAAATTGTGCAAATACGATTGTGTGCTTTTCTCCATACACTTTGTTTGCAATCCTCTTTCCACTTCTGCAGTAGAAAATAAGCAGGTTACTGTGGAAAGACGGCACAGTAGTCAGGAGAAGGCATTACAGTGCCTGCAGATTTGATGACCTGAAGGATTGGAGTTTAACAAAAGTTAAGAGCATGGAATTTTAGTGACCTGGTGAGGAGAATAATCCCTTTAATTTTTGTTCAGAGCATCAGGGATAGAAGTATTTCAGTGCATCTTCCAGTGGAGTGCCGAAAAATAAGATGCCTATCCCTTTTAGATCTAGCAATTATACTTCTACTAAGCTGTCCTTAATTATTGAAATACTGAAAATAACAAGTAATTTAAATTGTTCTCAGTAGTGGAAATACGTATTTATGCTAATTATAATAGAAGCATCGTGCTAGCTAGACTCAAGTGTGTTGACATGGGAAATTGTCCCTGTGTACTTTTATGTTTTTTATTTTTTTTGTCTTTTGGGGAAAGAATCTTGTTATGCAGTTCAGGCTGGCCCTGAGCTCACTTTGTAGCCCAGGCTGGTCTCAAACTCAAAATAATCCTCCTGCTTCAGCCACCGAGCACTGGGATTACAGTTGTGTGCCACCACACCAGGCCCGTATGTATTTTTAATAAGCAAATACACAAACATTAAGCTTTGAAGCAAAATATGTCATATTTTTCAGTTACGTATACAGGAAGTATATGGCCAAAAATAAAACTCCAAGAGGAGAAAGAGGCCATGAATAATGTCAAAAGCTGTTGTCCTTCTATATTTTGTCTTATCTAATTTAATGTGCATATGTTTTCTTCGTGTTACATGATAAAGATTGAACAGAAGTAAAAGATGAAAGATTTATGTGACATGAAGAGAAGTCAGACTATGAATGGCAGTGAAAAAAGCAGCTTTGTAGAGATTATTCTTCAAAAAGTGTATCAACAAAAAATTAGGTCCTGAGAGAAGCAGGGCTACACATCTCTTATTTTTAAGATAATATACTCTGTTTATGTGTTGAGAATGATTGCCCAACAATAAGTATCATATTTATTGAATTATAAGACACAAGCTCTTCCATATTTTGAATGAGTTTCAAATTGGAATGTACTTAATTATCCATAAAAGAAAATATGGAAGGTTGTTATTAGCTGTCAAGAGTCATACTGGGGCACTGTTTACTAAATATCCAACAAAATATTCAGTTCAACTTTCCACGTAAAGTCTTTGAAATTCACTGGCATTCAATTCCTGAACTTTTCTTCATGCACTCTCTTGCCACTCTACATCAAGATTGCAAATGATGTAATCCATTGCCTTCTCTTTCTGCTTAGTGGGCTTTTACTCCCACTTATCTTTGCATTAAAGGTTGTGACCATTAAATTCCAGCCCTAAAAATTTGTCTATTAGATCTCTATCTTGAAAAATGCACATATTTCTCTTTCTGAAGAATGCATTATGTATCCACTCATAAAAGATAGAAAATGTGATAGGATGTGCAAAAATTGGAGCCCTTGTGCATACTGGTGGATACAGAAAGTGTTGCAGTTTGGGTGGAAAATGCTGCAGTATTTCTTACAGAAATTAAATGTAGAATTGTTATGGGATCATCCTGTTCCAGTTATGGATTTCTACACTGAAAGAATTGCAAGTCCACCCACATTCATAGTAGCATGATAACAGCCAACAGGTAGAGTAGAACCACATGTTCATTGGCAGGTCACTAGAATAGTAAAATATGATACACATAAAAGTGCTTATCATTCTGTCTCAAAAAAAGGGACACTCTGACACATGCTATAAGATGGGTCAATCTTAAAGACTTTATTTTAAGTGAAAAAATTTAGTCATAAAAGAGCAAGTACATGATTCTACTTACGTGAATTTCCTAGTTAAATCCATAGGAACAGAAAGCGGGGTGATATTTGCTACAGTAAGGGAGGAAGAGGAAGGGAATTTACTGTTTAAGGGATACAAATGTGAAGTTAGGAAAGATGAAGCATTTTAGAGACGGCTGGCGGTGATGGTCCCACAAGTTAGTGACAGTTCTATAACTGTCACCGGACCACACATGTAGAATAAGATTGTAAATACCTTGTGTATTGTTACAATAATAAAATAAATAATTATAAAGTAATAGTGTAACCCATGATTTATCACACTTAAGTTTTGATAAAATATTAATGATTCCATGGAGAAGATGAAATGTAATCTTTGAGAAGCTGTGGTTCTGCTCAAAACCGCATAATCTTGTCCTAAGTAAGAAGAACACAGGCTCTAGCGCCATCAGAGGAGGGGACAGAAGCTGCAGGGATAGGAACGTTTATAGACTTACCCGTATGAAAGTAAGATACTTTCCCTCTGGATAGCATATTCTCTCTTGTATTTGGTGGACATGTAATAATTATCCATCTTTATTGGGTAAGTGACATGTCTACACACTGTGTAATAGTTAAATCAAAATGATTAGCATATCTATTACCTTGAAAATTTCTTTGTAGTTATAATATGCAACATTTTCTTCTCTAGCAATTTTGAAACATACAGACATTGTTAATCATATTGAATGATAGGACTTTTAACCCACAGAAAAACATAGTAGGCTCCCCAGCAGTCCTGAGTACCCACTTGAGAATATGAATCTGAATTACAATTATTCTGAATATTTGTGTTATTTGCTCTATATGTGTTCCCCTGTTTGGGTGCAAATAGGAGGACACTAGTTTAATTATTCTAAAGTGAGTGTAAGTTTAGATAAAGAGTACAAAGAAGCAAGTGAGGGAATAGAGGATCAATTGCAAAAGAAAAATAGAAAGGAAGAGAAGAAAAATAATGTTATGGTTGATACATTATGTCAACTTGGGGAATCTAGAGGTTTAACTGAGTGACTCAGGAGGAAGCTGGGGTGCTTACTTTGTATACATCCTGAGCCTGTGGAAGAGGAAGGCATGGAGATTGTGTGAGAGGTTCACCACCCCTGGGTGGGGGTAGGCTGTTTACAATGTAGGGGAAGGAAAGAGCCTGCTTGCAGCCATTCCTCCTTTTTTGCTGGGTTTTTTTGCTGTGTTTTGCTGCCATGAACAGTTTGCCCTCTGCCATGTGCCACTCTACCTCAGAACCAGCCAAGTATGGACTGAAACCTCCACAAACTGTAAGCTCCATAAACCTTTCCTTCCTTCATTTTGGGCGTTGGGTATTTTGTCTCAGCAACGAGAGAAAAGTAACCAAGACAAATAACTTACTTAGGGATGTGGGTTTCTTCATCTGTAAAATGGGAATAATAAATACCTCCATTTGCTAAAGTTGTGGTCAGTACAATATAAGGCTCTATGAACAGTTAATTTGATCCCAAGAAATCCTCAATAAACGTTACCTGTTGTTAGAAACATATTACCACCCATGGTGCACAAGAAGTAAGTGAAACAGGTGGAAGCTGCTGACGAATTAAAATAAGGTAGGGGTTCAATGGATGAGAGGGTTGAATGACAACAACACTTTTTTCTTCACCAAGGACTCTTCCTTTGAGGGACCTGACAAGTGACTGAGGAAAAACCAAGATGAAAGACTAGGTAAGATAACATGATGGCGCATGTCTCACAAGTTAGGTTTTTGCAGAGGCAGTAGGGTTTTGTGCTTGGAAACCTCAATGCATAAGAGGGAAAAGCCTGCTTCTCCTGCTGATCCTCCTCCCAAGGATCATGGGGAAAGAATAAGACAAACAGTTTGATTCCATTAGAAAAGAAGCAGTTTCTTCAGGGGACCACTCAATTTCAACAAAAACATAGATGTGAAGAGAGCAAGAATCCCAAAGATGTTCACTGATTATATATTTGGAGTTGGGAAGACCTGAGTAGTAAGGTGGTGAGAAAGACTTCTCATTCTCTTTAAGAAAGACAGAATAATGCTAACAGAGGTATAGCACAGTGTGGGTTGAGATTACCACCAAAACAAACATCTCTACTTTGAGTCCTATGAAGGGCATTGCAACAGAAGCATTAAATTTTGTACTCTAGACAGGTCAATCCCTCAGAACTGACTGAAATACTTGGGAAGGTAGGATCAGCAATTTGGAATTGCTGCAAAGATGAGTTCAGTCATGTACAATATTGTGCTGTATTTGCCAGTTATATTATCTTGAACTCTGCACTTACTTGTGTCTGGCTTTCTCCTTAAATAGACCACATCCTTCTGAAGAAATGCTTTTCTTTAAAGGTATTAATATGTCACTGACTAAATTTCAGTATCCTGTAAAGATTAGATATAGAATATGTTTTGTTAAATTAATTTTTATTACTGGAATTGTAGAAGAAAATAGATTATCAATTTTAAATTTACATTTAACTGTATATATATATATATGCATATAATTACTTTTATGGAAAGAACATACTAGTTTTTAGGTTAATGTCAGTGTGATAATATTTTATGCTCAGAAAGAAATATGAGAGAAAAAGTTCACATACTGAACTATATATTTAGGTTGAAGTGAAATATGAAGCACATTATAGATCTGTCCTGCATAGTTGTCTTATTTTCTTTCTCTTCCGAAAATTTTTTACATAATCCTCATTTGAAGAGGGTGTGAGTCATTTTCCTGTTCCTGGGACAAAATATGCAACACCCGCAAGTTAAAGGAAGAGAGTTTTATTTGGTTCATGGTTAAAGGTGGATTTAGTTCAAAATTATCTGGTTCCAAGGCAGAAAAAGAATGGTGGAATATCATGGTGCAGGAAAACTGCTCATCCCCTTGTAGCCAGAAAAGAGAGAGAGACAGACAGACAGAAAGCCAGACAGACAGACAGATGGACAGACCAGGGAAAGAATGGACCCTTCCAGGTCACACCACTCGTGTCCAGGCCTGACTTCCTAGAAGCACATTTAGCTATTAAACTCAGCAAGGGACGAATCCACTGAGGCATACAATGCCCCGGGATACCAACACCTTCCCAGCACATGAGCCTTTGGTGGACACTTTAGATTGAAATATTAAAATTCTGCCCTGGCTTCCAAAGGCTCGTGTGCATCTCTTTGTGCAATATACATTTAGTTCATCTCTGTGAATCGCTAGAAATTTAACAGCTCCAAATTGCTGAAAAGCTCAAAGTCCAAAGTCCTCTGAATCACAAAGTAAACTCTTACCTATGAGCCCCAGCAAAACAAAATTTTAAAAAAGCTAAATACTTCCAACACGCAATGACACAGGGTGAACATTCCTGTTCAAAAAGGGGAGACAGGAGGATAGAAAGGAATGGGACTAAACCAAGTCCAAAATCCAGATGATTAAACGTTATGTCCTGTAAATTCAGGTCCAGTACCCAGGGCAAGTTGTGGTGGGATGTGTAATGGTTGATACACAACTTGGGTAGTCTGGAGGCTTGGCTAAGTGCCTCAACAGCTCTATATCCTGGGGTGAAAAGGACATGCTCTTCTCGCTCAAGGATGCTGTTCATTGTGTCAATGTGGGAAGTTTAGAAGGTTCAGTGGGTTACTGTGCAGAGAGCCAGGGTCCTTACTTTGTATTCATCCCGAGCCTGTAGAAGAGGAGGGCATGCAGATGATGTGGGTGCTACACACCCACTGGGTAGGAGTAGTCTGCTTACAATACAAGGGAGGGAAAGAGACTTGCTCTTCTCTGCCACTCCTCCTTTTTGCTCTTATTGCTTTGTGCTTTCTGCCGCCATGAACATTTGCCCTTTGCCATGTGCCACTCTGCCTTGGAGCCAGCCAAGTACGGACTAAAACCTCCACAAACTGTAAGCTAAATAAACCTTTCCTTCTTTAATTTTGAGTGTCAGGTATTTTATCTTAGCAATGAGAGAAAAGTAACTAAGACAGCATGTAAATGCTAAAGTGTTTGGGCAGCCCTACACCTCCACCATTACTGGTTATAGCCCTCATGGCCTCTCTCTAGGGCTGGTCCCACTTGCTACCTGTGACTTTCTTTACAGACATCTCACATTCCTGGCATTTCTAACTTCTTCAATTCTTCACGGCACTTTCAGCTTCACTCTCAAAGCTTTACATGCTAAACTCTTGGGGGTACGCTGCCAGTCTCCCCACCTTCTAAAATTTGGATAGAAATATGCTTGACCCCACAGTTTTTACATTCTTTATGTTTCAAAAATGCAGCACCATGTGCGAGAAGCCAAGGTCTCTCACAGCTTGAGCAGCAGTCACACTGCTTTAGATTGAAGCTGCAGAGGCTCCTGAGTGTCTGGATAGCTGGGTACAATGCAAAGAATCCACAGGGACCAATTTTCTAGGAGGTCCTTCTTGAGCAGGGCATGCAAGGAGTCTCTTCTTAAATAAGATTGACACTTTTGTATCCTCGAGCCTTGAATGAATGGGATCTTTCTGATTTCTGAGATTCCCTTGAGGTATCTGTCTTCTTATTCCTGTACAAATACTTGTTTTGTTCAAATGATGTTAATCTCTTCAGCACCCATGACTCTTTTGCCTGAAACTTATATATGGGTACTTCTGCTCTGAAAGTTAAATTCTTCAAGTTTTTCTGCTTTGCTTTTTGCTTCCAGTTCTCACTATAAATCTGGCTAGAAGTACCAAGCAGTAACCATGCCACAGTCTGAATACTGGGCTGTTTTTAAATTTCTTCTGACAGATTAACCAGTCCACCATCCTTAATCGTAGTTTGCTACAAAGTCTCAGGACATGGGAAAAATACAGACAGATGATCTGCCAAAGTGTAACACCAGTGACCTCTGGTCCAACTACCAATGGACTCTTGTACCCTACTAAAATCTCCTGAGCCTGCTCTTTACTGTCCACATTCCTCAGAACTACCCATGAGACTCTGCTGGCAGTATTCTAGGGATTCTCTAGCTTGCTTTCCAAACTTTTACAAATTATTCACATAACCCAGTTCCAAAAGCTTCTAAACCAGGTGGTCAGATACAGCCACAGCAATAACCCCACTTCTCTGGGACAAATGTCTATGTTAGTCACTTTCTTGTCACAGAAACAAAGCTCCCAATCTAAAGGAGGCGATGTTTCTTTGGTTTCTAGTTGCTAGTGAGGTCAGCCCAAAGTCTGCTGGCTCCAGGACACAAACATTTGGTGGAAGAGCACAGCAGAGAAAAGTTTCTCAGCCTATGACAGCCCAGGAAACAGGGAAAGTGGAGAAAGAGGAGATGGGGCCAAGAATACACCCTTGCATTTACACTCCCAGTGCTTGGACTCAAGGCCCTACATCCTAAGAGCACACTTAGCTACTCACCTCATCAGTGGGTGAGTCCATGCATGGGTCCAGAGTCTCCATGATTCAGGCTCAATAAATTATCAAAATAAATAAAGTTCTAAATGCCAATATTTCTAAAATGATTTTTCTGTAAAGCATCAGAATACACCATTCCCTTCGACATCTAATCAGAGAAAACAAATGACATTCAACGAACATATTTGATCATTTTGTAAACTGCATCTAAAAGCCTGAAGTATTTTTAATATTTCTATTTTTCTTGTATTTTCTTTAATATCGATTCTTAAAAGTGATATTTCATTTTTCCCTCCCCTGAAATCACTTGACTAAAATAATGAACATAAAGACGGTCTTTAGGAACACTGACATTGACTGCTTGCAAATGCTTAAATATTACATGTATCCTTACTGTGCGTTAGTGTATTATTTCACGGAATCCTATTTATGTTACCAAAGTACAATGAGATCAGAATCTCAAATACTAGATATGTTATCCTGAAGAAACAACCAAAACAATCAACAAATTATTGAATTGCTGCTTTTAAAAAAGGATATTGGCCCACACCTGGTAAAATCACTGATACTTTAAACAAAATTAAAATAAATTTCACCACAGAAAATTATTCATATCATAAAGATAGTAGTTTCAGGAAATTGCATAATTTGAATTTTAGAAGAAACCCTTCAACCTTATGAAATGATTATATATAAAGAATTTAAGGTAACATTAAAATGAAAGTAGTTCACGTTTTATACCATATAGGTTAAAACACCCAAATTTGTTGCTAGAAATGATCAGCAGCAGACAGCTCCTCATGCTATTTTTCTCTTCCTTAGAACACAAAATAGATATTTAAAAGTTAGTGCAAAAATGGCTTCAAACGAGTTATGCTTTTGTGAGTTTGATTTGAAACTACTGTGCCTTAATGAAGTAGCAAGAACATTTTATTTTCCTTAGCTTACTTAGCAAGTACTTAAATGGATTTTTAAAACTGCTAAATAGCTTTTAAAAGAACTGAGATTCTTTATTTTCAAAAGCAGAATGCTCTTCCCTCACTTTAGCAGACACTCAAACAATTAAAAGGCAAGCCAAGCCATGCAGATGAGCATTTAGCAGCAAAGGGAATTATTTTTGTAATTATTACAAAATTGCTATTTAGTAAAATAGGTAATTATATTTCAGACGGACTTTTTGAAAGCACTGTTAACATTTACGCATTAAACTAAAGGAGAGAGAACTTTGCAAGATTGACAATAAAAATGCTTACGGGATTACTTTCTTCTGTCAATTACATGTACACAGAATAATTACCCTTGAACCCATCCCTATGAGGTCTACCTTGGTGTTCCTATTTTACAGTTAAGAAAACCAGGGATAAAAGAACTGTAGCCATTTTTATAAAGCAATACAGTTGGTAAGTCAGTGCCCGAGCTACTAACAGCCCCAAAGTCCTGACTCCTAATGTCCTCATTTCTCTGTCATTAAACTGAGCCCTCTCCATGTATGTTACAAATGTTGCCCCACTGTCAGAACACAGGCCTCTAAGGAATGGAGGACTCACAGAGTGTACACCCCAAGTGTACAGATCACAGTTAGGCTGCTTACGTGTTACACAGGCAAGGCTGTTGGTTCTTTGGCTGTGCTACAGAATGGTTCTTCTTCAAGCCTATCAACAAGGATGTTATGTGAAGTCAGCAAGTTAAGCACCACACAGAACCAATGAAAGAGTATCTGCTCTATATCAAAATGCCTGCTGCCTGGACTTTCCGTTTGACAGTATTTACTCAAACATGACCTCTGCTAGAAATACAACAGGCCTCGTTTGGTGATAGGAAATTCAACATTTAACACGGTTCTTGCATTCATCTCTAGGAAACTTCCAGCAGGGTTCCTGCTCTGTAGAGAGTGAAGATCCCCACCTGTGTCCAACAATACACAACTCTCTCACAGAAAGTTTTATATATTTACTTTGCTCATCATGTCTATACTGTTTTTCAGTAGTTAGGGGATTGAATGCAATTCTTGCTCTGGCTAGAATTCCACGTGTGCCTTATATATTGCTGCTTGACTCTTTAGTGGGATAAAATAGTCATCACCAGCATTTTATTACACCAAACTACTGGCAATGGTTTCGTTAGGCCTGGAATGGTAACATGACATTACATGATATCATGTCAAGATATGATTCCAGTTAGCACCTATTCTGGTCTCTAGGTTGCTTGATGCTTCTATTTAAATGCTGGACACCTGGCTGAAAATAGGAGGAAGTAGAGCTCTGCTGGGTCTTTTTTTCCATGTAGCCTCTGCAACTGGGCGCTTCTTTTCCACTCCATGTGGAATCTCTCATACCAGAGGCTCAAACTATTTACAAAGAAGTGAAGCTCTCCAAAATGGAGTATTGCAAGTACCCACTTGGAAAATGAAGACCTTGTCTATAACCTTTGAAATCCTTCCACAATTACATTTAAGCAATGACTGATTTGTGGTTTAATTTCTGTAGTGTAAGGTCCATCACACAAAGGATCATGTTTGAGCTGATCTGTGTCTCAGGTACTTATCACCGTGTCTGGAACATGGTATTTGTAAATAATTGATGAATGAATGAATGAACTAATTAATTAATGAGGTTAGTGTACAAACAAACAGTACAGTAGTTTCTCCTCAGTGTCACTTCTGTAAATGAAAATTGTACTGAGTCATCAGGGCCATGAACCAGTAGGGCATGGGCCATAGGAGAGTATGTGCCAAGCTCTGCCTATCTCCTCCCTCAAGTTACAACTTCCTACTTCCGTAGTGCCGCATCCTGTTTCTTCCCCGCCCCCGCCCTCCGACCCTGCCTAGTCACCACCTGCTGCCCTCACACAGGCTGACCCCTAAACCCCACCCAGCCTGGCCCTATAAAGCCGCTGTTCTCCAGGCCGGGCCCTAAAGAAGTCTCTGTCTCTCTTTCTTTCCGTGGCCTTCTCTGTGCAGCAATAAAAGCATTTTTTACTTCATTTTGTTTTTTACTTGCACAGAAAAATCTAACAGTTTTATTTGCTTGCTATGAAAGAGTACTTGAAAGTGTTAAGTGGAAAACTCCAGTACATGATTCAAGAAGAAGTGTTTTATAACACGAGGAGAAGAAATAACTTTGTACTCGGAGTTACAATTTTAGAAAAAAAGCAGAAACTTGTTCCTCTCAAATATTGATTTTGCCAATCATTAGTAATCATTTTGACAGGATATTTGTTTACATTTTTAGCTGTGCAGAATCAAAATTACCAGGGATTATTTTAAAAGCACTGTTACAAATTATATAGTTTATAGTTTACCAAGTGTGAACAAAATGTGCTTTTGCTATACATTTTTGTATATTGTTTTATTAATTACAGTTATTTAGCATGGATATTCCTGTAAGTCTGGGGTTTTCCTTCACAAACATTAGAAACAGAAAATGAATTTTCAAATTATAATTCATAGTCACATAAAGATTAAATGTTACTTTATGTATGGAAGTGCAGGAACAAACAGAGCATACATGGGGTGTGGGACTATCATAGTTTTACTCATCAACTGAAGACACTGGAACAAAACCTTCATGGATAAAACAGCATTAGTGTAGTAATAGAAAAACATGACACTAGCTACTGATTACTCTTTGACCCTGGTCAGTTTTCAGGTAGTATGTACTAGTCTTTGTATTTTGGTTAGAAATATTAACATTTTTAAAGACCTGCTGTATGACAAGTTTCTCTTTTTTAAGTAAGCTCTTTTATGCACCTAAAGGTAAGTCTTGAAGCAGATTTTATTGCCTTAACTCTATTAATAATCACAATGTTGCTTAAAACATTTGAAGTGACTACACTAAATTCCCAGATATATTCAAAATACCTCATTGTGGAAACCTATCTGGTTTTGAAGGACCATTTATTAGAAGTGTGTTTTAACCTGTATCGTCCTAAACAACAAGAGACCCTACAAGCTCTGTTTCTCAACAGCCTTCTAACCGTGCCCATCAAAAGCTCAGCCCACAGATTCTAGAAGTACTGGAATCACCTTACCTATTTAAATTGTAGCACATAGTCCCTAGCAGGAAGGTAAAAGTATCTTGGCAAAGGCTCAAAGGGACATATATATATGCTCAACATTCCCTAAGTATCTTTCAGTGGAAGGCCCGCATACACAGAAAAAGCAAGAAGAGATGAATATCCCACAAGACTTATTTTGGCCTTATAATTAGCAGAAAAACACTGTTTCTGTGTACCATCCCTACTACAAGCTGCCAACTATAAACCCCTAATGTTATTTGAAAACCTCTGTGTGACTCCTGTTGCAGCAATGTTTTATTAGACTATCTAGTAAAATTCTATGCACAAAACCTACCCAAAACTCTACTTGGTAATAAATACAAGGAAAACTGGTAGCTTCAGGTAAAAGATATGATCAAAAGTTGATCATGTGCCTATGAAAACAAAGAAAAAGACAAAGAAAAGTGATCTTGGAGAACTCGTAACAGAATGTACTACATAATACATGGACTGCAGCTTTGAACTATCCAAAACGCAGCGAACCAGAAAAATCTGATTTATTCTCCAGAGAAAAGATAATTACCAGACATCATCTGTGAAATAATGCAGATGTTTTATTGAGTTTACAAAGATTTCTCAAAGATGTTATAGCTGTCCTCAAATGGAGCTGTCTTCTCACAGTGAACAAAAAGGCAGGAAATTAGAACATAAAAACACAAGCTATAAAAGAGAACCAGATGAAAATTCTAGAACCAAGCAACAGTACAAGGATAAAAGCAATCAAAACTTATTTGATGGGCTTTTGGAGTTGCTAGAGGAAAATGCCCAGGAATATTTGTGAATAAAAATTATCTAACAGACAAAAACAGAGGAAAAAACTTTTGACAAAAAAAGTATGAAGACAGAAGACAAGAGGAATAATATCAAAAATGCCAGTGTTTGTGTATTTGGAGCCCCGGAAGGAGAAGTGAGGATGAGGCAGAATAAATAACCGAGGAAATAACAACCTAAAACATCCCAACATTGATGTAAAATGTGCATTTTAAAGGCTACTGTATTCCAAATGGAATAACTACAGGGAAAACTGCACTACTCGTAACATAGATAAACTGACAAGGAAATGTACAGAGAAGTTTTAGAAAATTTTCCAGCTGTGGAAAATCATTACACACAGGACAGCAAGAAATTGAAGGCCTGCTGATCTGTCATCAGAAACAAAGGTACAGAAGAAGAAAGAAAGAACGATATGTTTAAAGCATAAAAAAAGAAGAAAAAAACCTGACCCGGGTGCTGGGAAGACTGGGTAGCCACACGCAAAAGATTGAGTCTAGACCCTTGTATTTCACCATGTACTGAAGTAAAATCAAAACGGATCATATATCTAAATGTAGAAACCTTCTATCTGTTTGTACACTTGTCCAACAATCTGGAAGATAAAATAGCTAAATCTCATAAAGCCATACATGTAGGCAAAGACTTTCTGAATAAATCCCCAACAGCACAAAGAAAGAATACCAACAATGAACAAATGACACCATATCAAATTTAAAAAAAAAACAACTTCTGCCCAGTAAAGTGAGAATGCAAACTAGTACCACCACTGTGGAAATCAATGTAGCAATTCTTCAAAAAACTAGAAACAGAAATTCCATTTGATTCAGTTCTTCCTCTCCTAGATATCTTCTGGAAAGAACTAAAATCACTAGAGGGATGCATGCATACCCACATTTATAGTAGCACAATTGATAACAGCTAAATCTTGGAAATGCCCTCCACCTCTTTCAACAGAGGAATGAACACAGAAAATGTGGTATTTATACATATTTCAGTAATATTCTGCCCTATGCAAAGATAAACTTCATGCATTCCTAGATAAACAGATAGACCTTGAGACCATAATATTAAGTGAAATAAATTAGACACGCAAGTATCACATGGTTTGCCTTATAAAAGAACACATAAATATATACACATGTATAAATATATATGTATAAGAACACACACATATAAATATATATACATATATAGAGATACACACATATATATTTAAGGACAGCAAGCTAAAAGATAAATAGAAAGTAGCAAGATCTTTCTTGAGAGAGAAGCAAAGGAGGGGAAGAGGGGAAGGAAAGGGGCTTAAAAGAGAAAAGAACTGAAGAAACAGAGAAAATAACAGTTTTGCAAGTGGGAAAGGGGCAGCAAGCTGGAAGGGGAAGGAGGGTACAGGACACAAAAAGGGATTGAGATGAGTTAGGCATCTGTAGCCACTTCCCAGAGTGACTGTAATGATTATGTATAGCAAACATGTACTAACACAAAATAAAGGAAAATTAAAATTTGCATTAGGCTCAAGCTGTCATAACAAAATAGCACCGCCTGGTGCCTTACGTGACATATGTTAATTTTTGTCAGAGTCTGAAAATACATTCCCAAGGTGGCAGCACTGTTGGTGAGGCTTCTTGGTGTGGGTTGTGTGTTAACATGGCCTTTCTTTGGGGAAAGAGAGGAAGGAAGAGTTACAGTGAGCACTGGCATTTCTTCTTACAAGGACACATTTCACCGGTAAGCGCTCTGTACACAGGACCCTGTTTAGCAGTGATTGCTTTCTTACCACAAATGCACCCCTGTCTTGGTTACTTTTTTCTCGTTGCTGAGACAAAATATCCAACGCCCAAAATGAAGGAAGGAAAGGTTTATTTAGCTTACAGTTCGTGGAGGTTTCAGTCCATACTTCGCTAGTTCTGAGGCAGAGTGGCACATGGCAGAGGGCAAACTGTTCAGGGCAGCAGAACACAGCAAAAAAAAACCAACAAAAGGAAGGAATGGCTGCAAGCAGCCTCTTTTCATCCCTTACATTGTAAACAGGCTACCCCCACCCCGAGGGCGTGGGTGTAGCTCTCACACAGTCTCCATGCCCTCCTCTTCCACAGGCTCAGGATATATACAAAGTAAGCACCCTGGCTTCCTGCTGAATCACTCAGTCAAACCTCCAGATTCCCCAAGCTGACACAATGTATCAACCATAACATTCCACGCCTTCTCAACTTTGCAACCAGACACATTTCTTTAAACCAGTTTCCAGATACAAAGACATGCTTATATTAGAACCATAGCATTTTGCCCCCATACAAATGAAAATTAAACACTTCCAACATTTAAAGGCACAAAATAAACATTACCATTCCAAAAGGCACCAACAGGGTAATATAGAGCATTGGGACCAAAGCAAGTTCAAAATCTAGCAGGGCTAATATTGTGTTCTGTAATTCCACATCCAGCATCTGAAGCAACATGTTGTACACTGTGACCTCCAAAGGGCTTGCATGAGTTCACCGCTATGGCACTTCTGGCGGTTAAAGCCTCCATGGCTTCTCTTTTAGGCCTGATTTGCTCTCTCCTTGCAGCTTTCCTCAGATGATCCACGTTCCTGGCTTTTCTAAACTTCTGAGATCTCCAGCGCACCTTTTGCTTCACACTCACAGCTTCACACACTGCCCTCTCAGGGGCACACTGCCTGGCCCCCCAGGCTTTCTGAAATCTGGGTGGAAGCCTCTTTAACCTCAGACGTCTTGCGCTTTTCTTGCACCTAAAGCCAGGGCCACATGGATGATGCCAAGGTCTGCTGCCACCTGGAGCAGAAGCCAAACTTTCCTCTCTCTTGGCCATAGGAGTCGAGTGCCTGGATTGCTGGGCACACTAAATCCAAATTTGAGGAGCAAATTCTCTATGTAATCTCCATTCTGGAACCTGGTGCATCTGCTGCTGCCATTCTGGAACATGGCACTCTTTGGCTTTCTTCTCAAGGCAAGGTCTCTCACCTTTACAGTTTTGAGACTGCAGAGGGTGGAGACTTGCTGCTTGTGATGCCCTCAGGCCATATTTTCCATTCTCTTGTTCCTTCAGAGCAATAGAAATCACCTCAGCCTTATCTTTGCAGTCCACAGTTTTACTGGAGCTTCCTTTCTGGCTAAACTCACAACATTTTAAACCATCCTGCTGGGCTCTTTGCTCTTGGTTCTCAATATAGATATGGCTAAAAGCTGCCAATGATAGTAATACCACTGCTCCAATATTCAACTGCCTTGAAATTTCTTTTGCCAGATGAATCAGTTCACTGCTGCCCTTAATCTCAATCTTAGGCAAAGTCTCTGGACATGAGCAAAATGCAGACAAACTTTCTTTTTTTTTTTTTTTCCGGTACCGGGGATAGAACTCAGGACCTTGCGCTTGCCAGACAAGCGCTTATGCCACTGAGCTATACCCCCAGCCCCTCAAACTTTCTGCCAAGCCAAAACATACATCGTCTGGAGTCCAACAACCAATGAAGTCCTTCTTCCCAAAAGAAACCACCTGAACCTAGTCTTTATTGGCAGTATTTCCATCAGCCTTTTGGTCTTCCGAGCTCTGACCAGAATCCCCCCAGACAGAACAGCCTAAGCTGTTCCAGCGCATCTGTTTCAGGAGACATCTCTGAACCTTTCCAAACTCTTCCTACAATCCATTTCCAAAGGCTCTTGACCCACATGGTCAGGTATAGTCACAGCAACGACCCCACTGCACTGGTACTGAATTCTGTCTTGGTTATTTTTGTTGGTGGTGGTGGTGAAGCAAAATACCCAATGCCCAAAATGAAGGAAGGAAAGGTTTATTTAGCTTACAGTTCATGGAGGTTTCAGTCTGTACTTGGCTGGTTCTGAGGCAGAGGGGCACATGGCAGAGGTCAAACTGTTCAGGGCAGCAGAGCACAGCAAAAGCAACCAGCAAAAAGGGAGGAATGGCTGCAAGCAGCCTCTTCTCTTCCCTTACATTGTAAACAGCCTACCCCCACCCAGGGGGCGTGTAGCTCTAACACAGTCTCCGTGCCCTCCTCTTCCACAGGCTCAGGATGTGTACAAAGTAAGCACCCTGGCTTCCTGCTGAATCACTCAGCCAAACCTCAGACTCCCCAAGTTGACACAATGTATCATCCATAACAACCCCCATGGTGGTAGAGTAACAGCATGCAGGATTTGTGGAAGCCTTCACACTGTCTAAAGCAAGAAAGAAGGCAGCGTGCAGGTGCCTGTACAAGACAGCAACAAGGAGAGCTTACCATCAGGATATTTCCACTGTAAGGAATGTCTTCAGAACTTACTTAGGGGAACGCACGTGAGACGTGAGACTAAATTTTGGATCTTCACGACAGACTACAGAGAAACAGATGTAGCCAATACCTGACTAAACATAAAAAGTATTTTTCCTCTTAATTCTTTACAGCAGGACTATTGGAAGCAAAAATACATTGTGGGAATTTATTGTGTGTGTAGATGAAATATATGAGATAAGTAGAGCATAAAGTATGGCTGGTGGTATAAATGGAGCTATGCGAAGATCCTATATTTTATGCAAATACAATGCTAATTGTGTAGCCTCTGAAAAGTTAAAAGGTACATTGTGATCAATACGGAACCGCTAACAATATAATATGCATCTACATAGCTAAAAAGGTACTGAAGCCATCTTGAAGCTACACCCACTGGAAAAAATCGGGGCCAATTTGTCACGAAAGTCAGAAATTCCAGGAACATACATAATGAATAACTTTCCCAGTGCCAAAAGTGGCAGAACAGGAACGCAAACTCCGCTCTGTCTTCCTGCTTTGGGACTGAGTCACGTGCGCTCTGCGGTCTTCAATATTTTATTGTCTCCTATTCCCAAGGAAAAGGGTGTCTTTTGCTGGGACCTAGAACTCTGGTAAATATTCGCAGAGATACATATTAGCTTCTATAATCTTCCCCAAAAGGTTTTATTGTTTTAATGGTTCCACAACTGTTCGTTGAGGTGCTTCTATATTCTGACATAGTTCTAAGTGCTGAAAATCAGTTCAATATGAAAATCATCATCTCTGGACTATGGGATTTATAAGAATTAAGATCTAATCTTTCCCAAACCCTCCAGCACCAGAGACATAAAATTTTAATGGTACACTGGAGGGTGGGTATGTGCCTTTGGGGCTCATTGTAAAGGTAAACTGAGTCAAGAGGGGTTTTCAAGCCATACCAATGCATCAGTACCCTTAGAAGAAATCTCTACCATTTTGTTTCCACAAATAATACTGTTTTAGAACCAAGAAAAAAATAACATGTGCAAGTTTTTGTCTAAAGGGACTTTTAATTTTGACACAAGCTGAAATAATCAAAGTTTCCTAAAGGTAAATTTTAAACAAACAGCCAGTATTTCATAGTTTAAATGTCCACAGTATAGCAGCATAGTTTTAAATCCTAGAAATCTAAAAGCAAAACTGATTTCCCCCCCCTCACATGCTTATGTAATAGCAAAATACACAATAAACAAATAAATAAAATTATTATGTATTATAGAGTGTTAGATGATAACACCAAGTAATACCTTATCAAAAAAAAAAAAGGCTTAGTGTTGAAAAGACTCAAGACAATCCTCCACAGTAGACATTCCTCTGAGGCTCAGTATGAACTAGAATTTGCTTTCAGCACTGTACATGAATATTTGACCTATGACATGAATTATGTAAAAGAACAAATCAAGGCAAGATTTTGAAGAAAACTGTGCATTTCAGGAGGCAGCAAGGGCAAAGACAGGAACTTGGCAGTTTTAAGGAACCTGTGGAACTGGCTAGACTCGGTGGGGCCTTGTGGCCTACAGTGAAGAATGGGACACATATCTCCAGAGGTTTCTAAGCCAGGACATAATATAATTGAATTTCCATTGTGAAAAGTCTATCTGGGCACTGGATAAGAACAGCATAAAGGAAACAGGAATGAAATCTAAGGGTCAAGAACCTATCGCTTTGGTCAAAAGAACAGATAAATGCTGCTTGGAACAGGGTGGTCACAATGAAACTCCAGGTGTACTGGGATATCTCCCTCTGCTGAACCTTCACGACATGTTCTTACACCCCTTCTTTGTACAAGAATAATTTTCTGTCCCATATTGGACTCCATGGGAAGCAGAGAATAAATTTTGCTCATCTCTGTTTTTCTCCTGGTTTCTGGAGATTTTCTTCACTGCAGATAGTCAAACAGTAAGCAACATTATAATGTTCTCTTAAGAAACTCCTAATTGTATTATGAAAAAAACTATGCAATGTATTTGGATAATAAAAATTCAGAACAAAATATGTTGTTTTAAATTTTAGAGTGTATAAGATTTAAAAAAAAAAAACCTTGGTTTGATTTTCTTTCCTCTTGTGATATTGCCAAGTATGAAGTTTATATCTACTTTTGAGTTAAACCAGTGCAAATAAAACTTCAAGCAATTCTTAGGAGGAAACATATATTTTTCACTGCCTCATAACTCAAAAATAACTGAGCCAATTTAATTTACTGTTTTCCTAGTGGGGTGTTGGAAGAGGAGTGGTAGAGATGGGTTGGAGAACAAATGAAAAATACCGTCTTTCATCAGACCAAGGATGTAACATTTCAATTCCAGGCAAATTTCTTGGAATGTTGTAAACCAAAAACATGGAAATTGCAATGGTAGTTCCTTTTACCTATGAAGGAAAGCTTCTGCAGCTTGACATCAAAGGTCCTAAACTGAGATAAATTTTTTTAGGTTTGGAAAGGAAGAACATTTCAGAAAAACATTGCCTGAGGAAGACTTATGAATATTTCTAATGCATCCTTGGCAAGAAAAGATTGCAAGAACATATTGCGGAAAGAGAAATAGAACAGCAGAGGTTGCACTTAATGATCTATTTCTGTGCCCATTTTTCTTCGTTGACTATGACTCTTCACATTTTCTATGCCTTGCCAGTGTGCATAGCATCTACAATGCCTATTCTGTACATGTTAATAAATATGACTTCATCCTATACCATACGAGAAAACATCATCTGAACTGTTTCATACTTCAGAGTTCTTGACTTATTTTCAGTTTCAGAAGGCAGACCTAATGAAGATGGAAGAGGAAGTACAGAATTATTCATGAGATACCAAAGCATCTGAAGGGCGCTCTGCTTTGAAAGCGCTCCGTAAGAATGTGAACTGTTGGCCAAATGGGAAAAGCAGGAAGGAAATGCTTATTGGATATTCACTGGAAGGAAGCCGGCCAACAGCAGCCGAAACTGAGGCTACTGAGATTTTATTTAACTTTTATTAGTACGTGTCTGCAGTACGTAATGGTTGCATTCATCATGGGGAGCTGGTGCGTGTACAGAACATACCTTGTTTCTTTTCTCATCCCTAGCTCTTCCCCTTCCCTCTGTCTTTTGGTTTCCTTGACATTTACTAAAGATCTGTCTCTTCGGGTCTCCTTTTCGAATCAAAATCAGCTCTCATAGCCCATGAAAACTTACCTTCTCAGGCCCACTCTGAGAAGCGGTGCTCCAAGATTAGCAAATTCTTTTTTTTTTATTTTAAGGAGAATTTTAAAAAAGAACACTGGCAAAATGCCACCACTGACAAAAACAGAACAAAGCAAAAACAGTAAGGATGATGCAGGGTTTCAGAACAAAACGATCGGGGTTAACACTGGTTGTTATATTACATATTTTTATCTTCATGGAAATTGATCAGATCACCAGTTATAAGAATGCAAGATTGTACGACGTGTTGTCTCCCTAGTGTAGGAAGGTGAAACAGTAAGTGAAAACCAAAATATACAATAGATGTTGGAAAAGGGAAGGAAATTGCTCAAAGGAGGAAACAACTGGGGTGAGGGAAAGGAGAAAAGGCAGGAAGGAAGAAAGGGAAAACAATGTGTGTATACGGAAGGGTAGCTGGGATAAACGCACTGCTGATGTCTCCTGGCTGATTGAAAGTTTAGTAAACTCTTGTAAAGTTAGTTACACTAAGTTGTATCTTGTAGTTATTCTCAGCTGCTCAGCAAACATTTTCTGACCCGGGCAGTTTTCTCTGTCACGTTCTATTGCAGCTTAATTCCTGTCCATCTGAGGATGTGCCTCAGCCTCTTAAATTCATTGCTATGATTATTTATGAACACTTGACCTGTCTCATTCAAAAGACCAGTAGGGTTGACTCACCCGACTACCACTCAAATTTAAAAATAGCTATTTGATAATTATTTGGTGAATGATCAGTGAACTTAGGGAGTGATTGAATTTCTTAATTGATAGGTAATGACACATATGTAGAAGATCGCCAGAAACTTTAATTATTTTTCTACCATGCACACACTAAAAGGAAAACTTCTGTAATAAGTGACAGTATTCTGACAAAATATACATATGATTATGTTCATCATATCTAAAATTGGGTTTATATTTAGACAGAATATGAAGGCTGACTTTTTTGAGGCAGGGTCTTGCTCTGTAGTAGTTCAGGCTAGCTTTGGACTGACTATGTAGCCTAGGTTGGCCTTCAACTCACGACAGTCTTTTGCCTCAACCTCCTTAGTGCTGGGATTACAGGTGTGCGACACCACGCCAGGGATGGAGTCAGACTTTTAAAGAGCCCATGCAACATACACAGCTAGATTAAGTACTGGGTCACAAAACCATCATTAAGAATGTAAAATTTGAAATCTTGTAGTTATGTGTTTTCTGAGCACCGTGGAATCAAAGTTGAAATGCACAACAGAAGGCAAATAGGAAAACCTTGAAACTCTTGGAAACTGAAAGAGCATATTTTTGAATAATCCAAGGATCAAAGAGGGAGTCCCTAGAAAATAAAAAAAAGGTGCTCTTAACTCAGAATGGATTATGGACTTAAGGATACGATGTAAAAGTATGAAACTTTTATAAGTAGAAGAAAATTTTTCAAACCTAGATGGAGGAAAGACTTATTAAACTGGATTCCAAATGTATGAAATTCAAGAGAGAAAACTTATAAGTTTGACTTCGTCAAAATTAAAAACTTTCACTCTAGGAAATACACTGTTAAAAGTAAGAAAAAGACTAGTTATAGTAGTGGAAAAAATATCTGCGGGCCATATGTTTACTATCTAAAATGCAGAACTATTTATCTATCTATCTTTCTATGTATCTATAGTTTATAAGTTCATTTGCCTAGTTTTATACTCTAAACTCAATTCTAGGAAAACAGTCCATTACAAAATGAGTGAACACACAAACTGACATTTCAGCAAATAGTATATGTAGGCAATAAATTGGCATATAAAATGATGAGCGGTTCAATATCACCATCAGGAAATGTAAATTAACAACTCAGTGAGTTATGACACATCTGTTAGAGTGACAAAAGAAAGCACTGACAGTTCTACTGGCTGGAGAGGATATAGAGCAACTGAATCTAGGAGCTTCTGTGAGGAAAGTTGCAGGAATTCCTTTACATAAAGAAAAAGTACGGTACAACCAACAAGTTACATAACGGGCATTTATCCCAGAGAAATGAACATGCATCTTTATGTACAATTCTGTGTATAAATGTGTATGGGTGCTTTATTTGTACTAACTTTTAACAACACAGAACCTGCAAAGGAAGGAAGATTAAACAGCATTATACACCAGAGAATGCTACTAAGAAACAATTAGGAAGAAACTTCCAAAACTGTCCTATGTCTAAATTATTCTCCAGAGAACTGTGGGGAGTGAAAAATACTCATTCGAGAAAGTCACATACTGAGTGTCGTTTATATGCATTCATAAAATAATAGAACTGTACACATGAACACCAGATTTGTAATTGGTAGTAGTGGAAATGTGAGGGAAATGAATCTGGCTATAAAAATGTACCTGGAAGATCCTGATGGAATCGTCTGCCTCTTAGTGGGTCACTACTAATATTCTGGTGATAATACTGTAATAGTTTTGCAAAACATTAGCCTTAGAGACACTGGGTGAGGACTATCCACAATCACTCAGTATGATATTTTAATAACTGTACAGGAAACCTCAAGATTGGTTCTGATATATCTGCTTAAGGCCTGTATGTTAAAGCCTTGGCACTATTGACATGTAATAGAGATTTTCAAAGATGGGACCTACGGGAAATGGATTTGAAGGGGATACTGGGACGTGGGCCCTTTTCTCTCTTTCTCCTTCGGTGCCAGAGCCATCAAGTGAATAGCTTTGTTCCACCATATGGCTCTCAACTGAGGCCTCGCAGAAGCCTGAAATAATAGGGCGGTTAACCGTGAGCTGGAACCTCAAAAACTGTGAACAGAAACATTCCTCTCACTTTCTAAACTGATTTATTTCAGGTATGTTTTGTAGTGACAAAAGCTTAACAACAACTACCTTAAAAAAATTGAATTTGCAAATTCAGACAGGGTGACTACAGCATTTTATCATATGAGATTTTTAAGTAGCAGATGGAATTTGAACCTATGGCATGAAGATTTACTGTTTTTTTTTTTCTTCTTACTACAAAAGACCCACACATAACTAGTTTTGTCTGAGATTACCTGCATTATATTTCACAAAAAAATCTTGTAACAAATTCAATATAAACAAAATTGAACAAAATACTGCAAGCATTCTTATCAATGCTTCCTACAAATTATTTTACATCACACATTAAAGCTGGGTATTCAAACTTTCATAAATAATGATTATGAATATAACTATCTCTGATGTAGTATGTACATACAAAATGAAATTATTTCTTATGGAGTATATTTATGAAATATGCTAATCCAACTTGTAATTTATATGAGGGCTTATAATGTTTACTTGTTAACATAACTGAAAAATAAAGTGACATTTTACTCCAAGAAATGCTTGGAAATCACCAAAGTTCATATCAGTCTCAAGATAGTCAAGAAAGGCTTGTTAATTAAAGAGAATCAACTGTAAAATCTGTCTTAATTTTTAGTCCATTTATAGGACTGTTTTTTGGCTACACTGAGACTCCATCTCTGGATTAAACATATTGTGATATCGTAAGATATGGGGCTATGAAACTTTATTGTGAGCAATGATTTAAAGATATTCTAAATCTCTTCTTTCCAATACAATATAAATAATTGTAGGTTTTTGAAGTTGTTTAGTGAACTTTCCAATATTTCATTTTATTCTCATAGTCCTCTATGGTAGAAAGGATAAGAAAACTAGATATGTCAGTGAAGGAACATAGGCAGATGGAGAAAAGCACATTTTCTGCGCTTTTATAACTAAAATGTAAGTGAAAACTAAATCTAATTATTTCATTTCAAAGAATTTTTTAATTAATCAGATTTGATCTTTTGACATTGTCAACATATACCAAAACTGCACATTATACTATATATGTAATACCTATTTATATAATTATTCCATATATATAATTATTATTTTTCAATTAAGAATAAGAGGATAAAGACAGTGGTTAATGGATACAGAGGTGTAATTAGACAGGAGGAATAATGTTTTACATTTTATGGCACAGTACAATGAATACAGCTGATTAATATTAATGAATATTTTGAAATAAATATTTTAGAGAATTTTGAATGCTTCTCATACAAATGATAAATGTCTGAAGTGGTATACGTGCCACTTAGCCCAAGCTGATCATTACATGTTGTATTCAATGTGTATGTAACTATAATATTATATTTCAAAAATTTGTACAAATACTGTAAGTTAAAATAAAAATTTTAAAATGACATCTGAAATAAAAATATACGTATAATTCTTATGGATGGCCATAAGGATGTGACAAAATAATTATTGATGTAATCTAAATAACAAATACCAATATATAAAGCTCTTTCAGAAGTTATTTACTGGGGTAAATCAGATGAAAAATAAAATATTTATAGATTTTATGAAAGTTTAGTATAAATTTCTCAGTTTCAGACTGTCTATACTCAAATCTCACCATGGCTATTTTCAGTAGGTAATTTATTTATTACTTTTTCTGTCTCATTTTTGTAGAGTGTAAAAGGAATAAAATGCTTGTAACCACATGTGGTAATTATAAAAATAAAATGAGATGTTTACATGGAGTACATAGTTACTGGTCAATGCAAGGCCACAGCAGTGGTAGAAGAAGAGCATTCTGGAATCATTAACAATCACTAAACAAGAATGGATTTTATTAGAGTCAGAGAATGAAATCTTTATTATTAGGAGACTTAAATTACGACAGTTGCCTGCTTTTCCAGTGCCCATGCCTTCTAGAAAAACACATAAACACATCTCACGTTGAAAGATGGAGAATGAACATGCTGCTCAATTGAGCAAGGCATTAGAATAAAGCACGGACCTAGTGTTTGAGGGAACCCAGAACACAGTCAGTGTTCAGTAAATGTTAGCTCTTATCACCATCAATATTACTGCGAAGTAGCAAAAGACTATGACGTGTTCTTTCTGACATCAGGACACATTACATACTGCAGGCCCATTCCAAGTTAACAGTGCTTGAGCATTGAGGCTATGAACCACCTTCTAAGAATAAACATGCTACACAAGTGACAGCTCCCTCATAAAATACAAAGCCTTTAAAATTTTCCTTGGTAAGGAGGGTTGAAGAAACACAGAAGGAAATGCATGGCTGCAGCATACCTAAAAGTAGTGCTGAAATGCCACTGCAGGGGACCTAGTTACCAACATAAAATGAGTAAGTGGGGTCTTTCCACTAGGAAGGTGAATGTTGACATGCCAAAAAGGGGTGGGGGGGCAATTTAAAGTGTATATCATTAGTGCACAAAATTACCGTTACTGAAAGAAGTCTAACTAATTCTTACTGAGTTTCTATTGGAGCCACACTATAAGCAACTGTGCCGATTTGGAGGCAAAGAACACACTCTCTCCTCATGCCAAGAGCTCATGGGAGATGGGGGAAATTGTGCTCTGTTAATGTTAGTAACCCTATGCAATGGGGCAGTAAAATAGGTAGGTATAAAGGATTATCATATACTATATAATTATCTCATCATTCCAGAAGTCAGAGGAGAAAAACCATCATGAAAGACACTTGCAGCAAAAGCATTTATTTCCTCAGTTACTTGTCATCTGTTTTGAATGTAATTTGATATCAGGCCGTCAAGATATTTTTATTTGTCCTGGTGTTCAGTTGAAAATCAAACTACGTAAGCACTGAGACAGCCTGGAGATAACATGGATCTTTCATATGGTCATTTGTGGCATTATTAGTACACTTAAGGAAGATGGCTAATATTAAAAAATAAAGGTTTTCATTGCAAAGTTTCTGTTAAGAAATAATAATCCGTCATTTCTTTCATTTTCATACACTATTGAAGTTATTTAAACAAGTATGTAACTATTTTATGTTTTCCAAAACAGATGTATAACTAAAAGCACTTCACTAGAGAGTTATTTATATATAACTCTATAAAGTTTAAGATGAGCATATCCCAAAAGACTTTCATTATAAGGTGTTCTCGACTGTAATTTTCAAAGGAAATTATCCTATTCCTTGCAAGGACAAGAGCGTGTTTCCTTTCTCCAGTCACAGGTACATTGCGTGGGTTTTACGTTTTTCTTGTTCAACTTCACAAATCAAGTGCCATTATGATGACTATATCGAAAAGTAGTTTAAATAACCCTAAGGAAAAATAATAGGGCTTAGCATAAAATCCTCTTCTAATGAAATAATTGTATCTCGAGATAAAAGATTATAATTTGGTGGCGCTTGAAAAAATGCACACAATATTTTCTGAAGCTATAAAAAAATAAATTTCAAGCAAAAACTCAGAATATCATTTTAAATATTAATTCTGCCAGCACTATAAAAATATATTGATGCACAGTAAACTCAAATAGCTATTCGCTGCCCCTCTCAACCTGTGCTATTTACAAATCTGACGCGCTCCTCTGGCCCTCTAGTGGTGACATAGTAGCGTTATAGATTCTTCCCCTCAAAGGACAAAAAATAGCTATCTTCTTTCAGAACAACTAAAGTGAAATATGTTCCTGTAAATGCCAAATTCTAGAAATGTATTTTTAAACCTCTGTGTGGGATGTAAGTAGAGAAATTTTCCTCAGCCAATGTGGGGTTTCTTCTTGTACCCCTCAATAAAAGATATGTCAAGTGGAGATGACAAATCAGGATACCACATGGTACATCATAATAACGCAGTACTTTTGCCACATTAAAATTTGCAAAAGGTTGCACATGAGTCACAGCACAAAGTTCTGCAAGCCCTGCTACATATCTCTCTTTTGCACCTCGGTTTTCAGTTAAGCCCGCTCTTCAACCATGTCCCTTTTACCAGAGCTCTGGCGTTTTCTTCAAGGGGCTGCCCAATGGTTTTAACGTTGTGATGAGCAGATATGACTCTGAAATTTCAGACTGGAAGGCAAGTGCAGTCATTTCTTGCACGGTCGTCCTCTTAGCCTCTCATATTCCTGGACAAAATTGTTCCTGTAGAAAGCCCTTTGAATGTTAATTGCACCCACAAAGAATACAGTTGGAACCATGCACTGCACATCGCTTTGTTCTTGGCCTCAACAAACGGTGCTCCTTAAAGGGGAGGATGCCACAACTCCCCTAGCACTCCTGTGAGTCTTTATGAAGTCATTTGCATAAATTCATGTGCCAGTGTCCCGAAATGAATCATCATTTAGGAGCTTACCTTCTATTGTATTAGATACAAAACAAAACCAACAAGTTTGCTAGAGCAGAAATAATCTCAGATCACATAATAATTGAAAGCAGTATTTAATCAGTTCAACCTCCAACTACAAGATGATCCTTGAGCTCTGAGGCAGGACTGTCTGAAGCAGCAGGGAGGTAGATAGCATGTGTGCGCATCCATTTCACGAAGTGCTGCTGGGAAAACCAGGGCAGCTCATATGGACAGTGTGGGCTCGGAATGAATGAGTAAGTATGAGGGACAGAAGGGAGTAGGATGGGAAAGAGGGAGGGACAGAGGGACTGAAGGAGGGAGGGAGGGAGGGAAGGAGGGAAGGAGGGAGGGACGGAGGGACTGAAGGAAGGAGGGAGGGAGGGAGGAAAGGAAGAAAGAAAAGAAGGAAGTAAAGAAAGAAGGGAAGGAGGGAGGAAAAAGAAGAGAGAGACAAAAGAAAGCAGCCTGCTTGTCTTGCTTATGTAAGAATCTTTGACAGCGCTGTCTCCTTCAAGGCAAATAGAAAAAAATAAAGATGCCTCCCCAGGAATTTACTCTGAGAATTTAAGATTCTTATTTTTCCTTCTTTCCTTTTCCATTTTTAAAGGAGAATATCTAAATTGGTAATCAGCTAGAAAGTACCATGATATTATTAAAAAAATACACATTCAGATAATTCTTTGGGAGAAAAAGTACCTTTTATTGTATACAATGCATAGACGTGCATATACTATGCATATGAATGCAATATGGATGTAAGCACATGTACACATTTGTACATGATTTTTGAATACTGACCATACTTTAAAATATCTGAATTTTTCTCACTATAAATGCCATTTTGTATTCTGGAAATGTTATGAAGTTTTAAGAGAACATTGAAAGAAAATCCTCTAGCTTCAAAAGCTAAGTAAAAATTTTAAAAATTCTCTTGCTATCTAATGTGATATAATTGTGCCATGAGAAATTATTTTAGTACTCAAAATTACTTAGTAAAATCATCAATGTCATGGATACAATTGGGACTACAATTAAGCTCAACTATACTGATACACATAAACTCTCTGGAGAGGGAAACTTCTGCATAAATTTGGGCTGTGACATTCTAACTTGGGTATTTTAAATCTAACTTTTTAGTTTCTCTGGCTTCTAAGCCTTCAATGGTGCCTTATAGATTGATTGTGAATTTTGTAAAAGATAGAGCAGACAGATCTACCTAAATTTAATTCTGGCTCTACTATTTAATACATTTGTGACATTAATCCACATATTTCAAACATCTGAATGTGTTTACTTAATTGTAAAATACTACTTAAATCCAGAATTATTCATGAGGAAACAAAACGCAAAATTTGTACAGAAAGTTTAACTTTATTGCAGCTGGGTTCATGGGAACACATTGTTTTTATTGCCATTATTATTACTGCACACACACCAAAGCGAGTCTGCAGTAAGACTCGAGGGAGGGAGCAGGGGGCTGATAAATCAGCAGTAAGGGAGACAGCCCAGCTCTCTGTTCTGTGGAGAAATGGCATAGCTGGTGAGATTGAATTCATGGAGATTTTTCTTAATTCTCCATTTTAATTTCATTTCTGGTCACAGACTGTAATTTTTGTTTAGCTTATGGTCTTATATTCTCAAAAGATATTATGATGAGAGAAATGTAATTGTAGGTAAAATTATGCTAAGAGGGTTAAAAAATTGTCATTTTGTGCCTCAGGCAAGAATGTTACATGTATGTTTGAAGGATGAATTATAATTATCAGCTTTTATCAGAATAAAACAAAAATGATTCTGAATTGGTTCTCTCAAAGGTAGTTTAAAAGAAAAAACAGTTATCTCCCTGCTTCTACGTCCCTTTAACACCAGCAACCTGCTATTTGTTGAAAAAAACTAGAGCTCCTTTTTAAATAGCATTAAATTCTGCATCCATAGATTGGAGGCATCCACACCGAGCACTTCCCCGTGCTGGTTTCCTTAGTCATGGGGAGGTGACGAAACAGGAACTCAAGGTCCTACAAGGCCAGATTCATAATTCTCCTCTTTTCTCTGTTATCTTGACAATCATCTGAGAGCCAGAAGATGAAAAAACACAATCTAAACTGAGCAAAGATGATTACAATTAAATTCTTACTATGATTTCCAAGGTGATAATTGTTCACTTTCTAAGTGTTACATATATTTTTAAAGCAAATTCTTCACTTTAAGAGGAAGACAGGTTTAGGGGAAAGAATTTCTGAGGAGTAAGTCTACACTCTAAAGGTCAAAAGGAACAATACAAAGAGAATGTTTGCAACAGTGCTTCTTACTGAAGTAATTATATAAAGATTATCCTGATGGTGTTTTCTTCAAAATAAAATTATACTCAGGGACATTATTTCAGATTCCAGGGCTCATTGACAGGTTATTCAAGGTTTCAACCGAAACCAGCTAAGACACATAATAGACTTGATGTTAATGTTGCTTACAAAGGGGATTACTTTTTATCACGAGTCTCTAGAAAATTTCTCTTTTCTATTCTATTTATTACATTTTCTTCCAGCTATAATTTACATTCTCCCAATCCTTTAACAATAGTGATCATTTCTGAAAAAGTATAATGGCAAGCTACAATGGAAAAAGGAAACAAAACCTCGTCATTTACCCACAGAAATTCTGCTATATTTGAACTGCTTTCTGCACTTAACCAAGTAAAAATGGGGAGTAGAAAAATATTGAAAATTGCATTAAAATATTTTCCCACTTTTAAATTATGATCGTTTTATAGTCCTTTTCACAAATACTCTTGGCAACAAAATGGTACATTTTAATTATTCTCTTTTATATATGTCAAATTGTTTGTTTAAACATTTAAAATTTAAAAAACAAAGAGCTACAAGTTCAATATTTTAGAAAATCTTGGCCCAAAGCTGTGTATCATGTATGTAGCCTGTTTAAGGAGGACTTATAAAAAACAGACTACATCCAACTAAAATCCTAATTAAAAACAGTGTAACAAAAAATCAAAAAAGAACTCTCTTCTGCAACATCATGTAACATTTTTCTTGCAATTCTAGGGATCAAATCAGGGCCTTCAACATGTTAGCTAAACATTCTACCATAGAACTACACTCTATCCCAACTTCTTGTAAATTTTATTTCCTTTATTTCAAATAAATTGCAGTGAAAGGGAACTCGAATGAGGGAAGACAGGTGGGTTGATATAAATCCATCCCAGCTCCAGGGACAGACAAACATCACAGGTTCTATTAGTGAACCCTCAGATACAGAACCACATAGTGAATGTATAGTGTTCTTTAATCTTTTTCTAGATTAGTTGTCCGGTGCCGCTCCCGACCCGCAGAAGACAGCACACAGACGATCAGATTCTGTAACGTGTTTTCTTTATTGGACACAGCACAAGCCCCACAGGAGTCCACTCTACGTGGCTCCTTCCGGGCTG
>PVLD010006225.1:57800-102913 GCA_004027595.1 Dinomys branickii
ACAGCAACTTATATAAGGGCGGTTAGCAAATCACACTACGCCACGTGGGCCTTCAGGATTGGTTTCAGGGCGCCGTAAGCAGGCACCTTTCTATATAAGGTATACACAGAGTCAGCAACAAGAACCAGAAAACAGGATATAGGCGCCATCTTGGTAACACGGTGGGAGGGGCTGTTTCCAAGGAGACTAACAGCAAGCCATCACACCGGCTCCCAACAATTAGTTACTAAACGTTTAATACCACTGATATTAGTATGGGCATAGTAACTCACAAACCTAAATTAACACAGCTCCTGGCAACATCAAGTTATCTAAACCATGTTCTCTATCCATGAGGAGCAAGTACTAGGTACGAAATAAACATGCAATCAGACACAAGGCACACCATGCTTTATTAGTGGTGTAGGCAAAGCATCTTGGTGACTCATAAGAGGAAAAACTAATTCAAGAGCTTGGGTGGGCTCCTTGATCATACATACATTCATTGTCCTTTCCTGGCTTGGTGCCTGTTTCCAGCTACCACCCATTAACTACCTGCTTCCAAATATTTTCTTCTGCCCAGAATCCCTGAGTTCAAGATCCCTATATTTTATCTGCATTGTTATCTATGTATCTCCGATGCAAAACTGAAATCATAGAGCAGTTTGATTTTATTAACATGTAGAAATCTTATTTCACTCATTTTTTACCCAAAGAACTCATATTTCCACTCCTCTGCTCCCAGAGATTTCAATCCTACTATAACATGCATAGAGGTTTTAAAATTAATAACTTTATTATATTTCTCTAAAACAAAAATATTTTAACAAATTATAGTTAGTATTTTTAAAAGCCTTGCACTCTAACTTTGATAACTATATTGTATTCATATTTTAAATGTTAAACTTTTTCTAGGGATTATTGTTAGGATTATTTAAGTACAGCTATTCAAAATAACATAGTTACAATAATCATCAGGCATTAAAATGTGTTTTTTTCTACATATGTCTCCAAATGAGATGGACGGATGGGCCGAGTAATTTTTTTCAGTGTACTTTTTCATGTTCATGCATCCGTGCATGAATATTATTTATTGCCAAAATTGGTGCAGTCTAGAACTAACATTCGCCTGATTTTTAATAGAAGTTAAGTACTGAAAAGCTTTTCACATAAATAGGAAATAGGATTGGAAATTTTGCTATAGATAAGTAACTGAATATCATCTATTTTTTAACTTCCGTATCATTTGGTCATCATCAGTTTATGATCTCCTATCAAATGCTTACAATGGTCAGTCACTCAACGAGGTTTTTCTCTACTAGGCAAGAAGCCTTTCATTGGTTAAAATTAAAAGGATGGAAAACAGCCATAGCTCTGTCAAGCACTTGGCTATCCGTGGTCTACATTCATGGTTTCAAGTGTTGTGTTTTCCTTATCCGGGCATTTGTAGGCAAAATGAACACTCTTGGCAGAGGACAGAGTGCTGATATTCATATTCTAGGCCTGCAGTGTTTGGAAATTCTATTTTAGTTTGGACCCGTTGCTACAAAAGAAGGTTTCTGAGGAGTAGATTAGATTTCACTGTGTAACATGGAGGAAGGGACAATCAGTTTGTGCTCTCCTCTGCCCTTTAGCCGGGGCTTGGGTCATTTCCTGTGCCATCACATTCCTTAAATCCAGCTTCTGACCATCCTAGTATATCTGTCTTTTTCCTACATTTTTTTTGTTCCAAAACATCTCTCCCAAGGCAGAGTTTATTTTTATTGACTTATTTCTAGCTAAGACCTATTCTAGGGAGTGAAGATCAATATACTACTCATTCACTATTTTATCTGACTTAGAGTGACAAAGTAATTTAAGATAAACATATTTTTGTCTGACTGGATCATGGTTTTTTATCTCCACTGCACAAAATATTTTATCATAAAATTTCTACCTGAATAACAAATATTATCATGACCAACTAGCACTTATATTTTTCTTCTTTTTATGCCCTTGAATTCCACAAATGCACATTCTCATTTTGACAAATTCACTAAGTTTAGAGCTTTTTAAATTCTCATTATTACAAACCTTTCATTCAAAAGCAAAATGATCAAATAGGCAAGTAAACAAACAAACACTTTTGATGCTCTGTAAACTTTAAGACCAGGAAAGAATTTCATTGAAGGTCTGGGGATATAGCTCAGTGGCACAAGTGCTTTCCTGGCAAGCACAAGGTCTTGAGTTTGATTCCCTATACAAAAAAAAAAAAAAAAAATTCTAGGGAATACATTAGAAATATCAGTGATTATGCAAATCATTCAGAGCTACAGGAAATCTTCAGTATCTGTAAAAATTGCTTTACATGTAGAGGGAGATAAGTAAAAGATGAATTCTTTGGAAAATAGAACTGAGATAAGGCTTGAGCAATAGAACTGACATTTTCAGATTCTAGATATACGGCTTGTATCTACATGTCCCCCAAAGCTTCATGCAGTCATTGGGCTTTTAGGAGGTGGCTGGAGTTAGGGTGTGTGATGCTGGGATCAAGGATGTGATGCTGGCATTGATTCATGGTGTGATGCTAGAATTAAAGCTGCCCTGCCTTGGGAATGAGTGTTACCTTCCTTCAGGGTGGGTAACCTGGATAGGTTCTAGGGGACAGAAAGAGGGCTGCTGCTGTGGCTGGCTGCCTGCTGCTTGCTGCTTCACTGCCAGCTGGCTTATGTCTTCCCTGCTTTGCCGTAGACATTTCTCCTCTGCGATGCCCCTCTGCCAGGCAGTTCTACCCTGGAACCAGCCAAGTATGGGCTGAAACCTCTATGAACTGTGAACCAAAATAAATCTTTCTTCCTTTAACTTCTGATGATGGTTATTTTGTCTCAACAATGAAGGAAATAACTGAGACACTAGGGGTAAAAGTCTTATGGAACAGTGATGTAGGAAAAAGTGCCCTGTGGATGTAGCTGCTGAATTAGTGTCAAGAATTGAACAAAGGAGAGGCAAGAAAAGGTGCACTGTCATCAATTTTCTGCTTAAAAGATTTAGGTCGTGTTCTTAGAAGAGTTCCTGAATCAGTTTACTACTAGGAATTATCAACAGAAAATGTTCCTTCATATACCTCGATAGCCTTGTCACCTAAAATAGCCTACAACTGCTATCTACCTCCTAGATTCAGATCCGAATTCTCAGATGCACATCCTAAATATGGCAGTTGTTAACTGAGCATGATTTGATATTTCCATTCTCCACTCTGCAGGGAACATCTGGCAATGTTTGGAGGCACTCTGGTTGCAGAATTCAGTGATGCTATTGACATCTACTAAATAGAAATCAGAGATTCTACCAAACATACTAAAATATACATAATCGTCTTCTTTACCATTCCAAAAAGGAATCCTCTGACCCAAAATGTCAAATGTGAAAAGAGTTATAAAATATTTAACTTTTCATTGTTATTTTCAAGACTAGTACTAATATATCACCATATTTTAAACCATGACTGCTCAGTGATATATGGTCTGTTCTCACTTATATGGAATTTAAAACTCATGGTGAGATGACATCCGAAGTTATCCAACAGTCCATGATCATTAATAATAGGTACTAATCGGGAAGTCTTGGAGGTTAAGCATAGGAATCTAAACTGAGTTATGCTTCATCTTTCTAAGTATATGAATCACTTCTGAGATGTATTTCCATGTGAACAATACCATAGTAATGTTACGGGCTTTTTTCCATATCCACATTCTTAGAACTTGACCATTGAATTGTAAAGTCCATTCATTTTGAGGTGACAGGCTATGGATCACATGTACCTAAGTATTACATGTTTTGTTTTTTCCTCAGTATTTTCTTACTACTTATTTTCCTTATTTGGAAGAATAACCCTTAATTTTTCAATTGCTGCAACCATCAATCTTAAATATATCCTAAATAGTTTCTTTATCCATACAACCTTTGCCCTACAACCAACCGATCACCAAAGCTTGACACTTCCGCCTCATGAACATGGTTTGCATTGATGACTTCCTCTCTTTTATCACTCCTGCTGCTCCACTCTATTACCATCTGCTGGCAACATGGCTAAGTATTCTTCTGCTCAGCCACTCATCTTCCTATAGATTTTATATAGCCATTTATTCCATAATAGAACAGACCACTATTCAGTTCATAAAACTTATTTCAGGTTGCTGAATATGAATTAAATCAAAACACACACTATGTTTAATGAATCTTCATTGTAACAAAAGGAAAACATAAGTATTAGCAATTGCAATTCTAATTGCATTACATAACTGTAATGAAAGATATGTGATGGTAACTGGTAAAATCATAAAAGTTAAAAAAAAAACAGACTGAAAATCAGACAGTGGTATTTGAAAAAGGTGAGGATTTAAATATTTATAGAACCAGTAGGCAAAACAAAGGATGTGGTATTGTGTATTGCATTACTGATCCAAACTATTTCTTCCTTAACTCATAATTTTTTCATTTTTTCCATATTATTTTGAAGTTGATCTCATAAAAAAGGTAAGATATATTTCTGTCTTCACTCTGAATATCTACATATTATTTGACTTGACCAGATATTAATTAGAAGTAATAGGAGTCTAGTTTTAGACATAAAAAATCTTAGGTGTTCACACAAGCCCTGTGGTACCTCTGACGTCACTGTGCAAAGACCACGCTCAGGACAGGTGGCCCCAGGGGGAGGACCAGAGTCACAAAGAGCACAATCCAGCCTTCATAAACTAAACCGGAACCAACTGCCAGGTTGTGTACATAAGTGCTACTCTACTCTGTGGTTGTTTAATAAGGAGAAATTGCAAACTGATGCAGGGTGTTGTTTTAGACATGGGCCACAATGTGTAGAAATTAGAATGGCACTGGTAACTAAATTCTACAGAATGTGTGGAGCCTCAAGCTGGAAGATTGGCTAGAAATACTGTGGGGTAAATTATGCAGGGCACTGTAAGTCACATAAGAGATTTAGGAATTATTTCTGTTGGGTATAAGCCAACAGAATATCATGCCTACTGTGAAAGGGAGAATTGATTGGAGAAAGTGATTGGAATATAGGAAGACAATGTAGGGTCTGGTATTTATGATGCTGGAATAATACTTGGTAGGGAAAAAACAGCAAGTGTAGGGAGGAGGTGAGAATCTAAAGGATGGCCAAGAATAGATAACTCTCTTTGCTCTGCTATGGGCTGGCTGCTCCAGGAATGATGGTCCATGAACCAAGGGACCTTCTGCAGAAGAGGCTCATCTTGAAAGAGACAGCTGAATATATTCTCTTGGAGGAACCCGATTGTGCCTCCCCTTTTCTGTCCCACCTCCAAACAGCTGTTTAATTTTCTATGTCCTTATACTAAACCTTAATATTCAGATAATTTGAAATACCAAGACCTAATAATACCTAGACCCCTAACAATGTCTAGAATTTAAACAACCTTTCCATTATATTTTAATTATTTCCTTGGGGTCTGTCTCCATCAGTGGCATCTTATCTTTTTATTTTGTTTTATCAGCATCTAACAGAACATTAGTTTCATAGTTAATGTATTGATAATGAATGAATAAGAAGGGTTTTTGGAATAGCCCTAAAATGATAACTAAATTTGCAAGTTACAGTGCAATATTAGATATCTTTTGCATGAATTAAACTTGTAGTCACTATTCTATTTATATTTTTTCTTTTTAAATACATAAGTGAACAGTATATAAAAGCGTAACAACTTTCCTAGGCAAAAATCTCTAAATATATTTGAGATAATATAAAAATAATATAAAAAATTCCCTTTATTATTTTCAGAAAATTAATTGTAAAGTTTAATCATGTGAATGATTTTCAATCACATTTTTGAAACTTTAAGTTGCATTAAAACGTTTCTATCTTGATGGGGAAGTGGCGATTACATTGTCAAATAAGATTTATATAAAAATATAAAACCATTTTATGTCTATATTTAAATATTATATATTCTTTTCTCCTTAACTTTTGTAAGTTTTATCCTACATAGGCAATATTTCAATACTTTTCTACAAATGAAATGATAATGTATAGATTTTTATGAGAATTAAATGATGTATATAAATTACCTTAGATATAATAGCTCCAAAAGATGTTTCACTGTTTTACCTTAATTGTCTATTCAGCAAAAGGATTGCCTTGTATTTCCATATTTTAAATACCTACCAGATTGATTCATTGAGTGTGCCCTAAATCACTGGTCTCTGAATAAATAGAAAAATTAGTAAAAATCAGATCAAAATCATGAGAAAAATCAGTGAAACATAATCAAAATAATGAGAATGTTATGGGCAATTAGAAATCAAGGGGGAAAGTTAGTGTGAGAAATATAAAAATCAACACATAACACTTGTGCTGCACTGTTCATTCTTCAAATTTTAACTTACAGATGATGTCTTTATGTCATCCAGATTTTCGTTCATAAAGTCTGATGATGACTCAGAAAAGGATCTTAAGATTATCATCTTTTCTTTTTCAGATGAACATATAAAGATATATAACTAATTTGTGGTACATAGTGAAGCGGGAAATTAAACTCTAATGAGTAAATTTGACTTTGCAGTCTCCTAGCAGAAAACAGTCATGGTAAGCCTCATGTTTCTATCACCTGTGCCTCTAGGGTTGAAAAAGACAAAAATATGAAATAGGTTCCCTTTTATGAACCATCTTCTTATTTTTAAATTCAGCAAATATTTGGTGGCTCTGCCATATGTTAAAGATCTTTGTTCGTAGGATGGTTCTATAAATCAATGAAATGACTTTCGTTAGTGATCTATAGGTGCATAAATGATAGACAGCTCCGCAAAGCGCTTATTTTACAGTCCACCCAACTGCTTGCCTAAAACATTTATTTCCCTTACTGTGCAAAGCATCTTCATTCTCTGTTGCCAAGGTCAAATATTGTTTAATACAAATTGACAGTGAAAGTTAGAATTCAAACGCTTTCATCACATCTAACTTGAGCCACATTATGAGTTTGTAGTCTTTGTGTACTGAAAACAAGTGTCTACACAAAAAAGCTCTTTTTTTTTGCTTTACAGTACTGTAGTACATGATTATAGAGTACTTTTCCTTTTGTATTTCCTACAGTCTTTCATACTGACCGTCCTAAAGTGTGATGCTTAAAAGGAGTGCACATGTCATGATGTGCTTTCTCCTTATTTATTATCTGTATGCATGTCTTGTTTTCTAAAACAAATGGAAATTTCTTAAAGAAAAATCCTGTACTTCATCTCCATGTGCCTCTCTCTTACTTATTGGCTCATATATTAAAAGTATACTTGATACTTGCTCAAAAACTTAAGGTTAGGAAACAACTAGATGATGTTTATTAAAAGTACCATGTCAAGAAATACACTGCTTTACTAAAGAACTAGTATTTGAGAAGTTTCTAGAATTGTTCAAATGTTCTGTTGCTTTCTGTGAAAAGACACATGTGACCAGGGGGACCTCAGAAATTTGATGATTGCATTTCACTGCCTGATAGTCCTTGTGCTTTAGAGGCTGCCTTAATAGTATGGCAAGAACGATGCTAAGACAGAGGTTCCAGTGAAGCAGAAAGGACATTTATTATCATCAGGAACCTGGGTTATTACCACATCAAAATTCTCAAATTTCACAAGACAGAAGGTCTTTGGCCTTTAGGAGTCTTAAGTCTATCAAAGGGACAGGAACTTGTTACAGGGAATGGAAGGGATAGCCGTGGGACAGAGCTCACACTGTCTTTGCGTGCTTTCCGGAGCCTGTCTCCCGTGTTCTGTGAGGCGGAGATGATAACGCTGCTGTACATCTGATGTTACGGTCCGGCATGGTGCTTTCTGCTCTGCCTCACCTACTGCACTCCAGGAGCTGTGGGCAGTGCTTTTGGTTTTACTGGACTGTTGAGTCTATATTTATCAGGTTAAGTAAACTACACCTACTAGAAGCATTGGTGAAACAAAATTACAGATTACAGGAAAATAAATGTGATGTCCTTAGGCTCTTGGGGCTCCTTTATCCTTCTATGGTGTCTCTTTTTATAAACATCTTCACTCGTACCTGCCAGCAGAGAAGTAAACAAATGAAACTTGGCCCTCCAATTATCAGGTTACTGACTCCTCCCAGGGGAAAGGAAAGAAGAAAAAAATAAAAGCCAGATGGAGAAAATGGCGATTTGGTGGCAAATTGTTCCGTATTTCGCCTCTCCTTTCCCTTTCGGGGAGTCTGGAGAGTTTCTTGTTCTGAGCAGCTATCCGCCCTGCCTCTTTCGCTATCCTTGCACAAGGCTCTGGAAATGGCTTCTAAGGCACAGTGTGAACGTTGCTTCAATGCGACAGTCATGTTTCAGCGTCTTTAGAGCTTGGTACGGCAAGCATAGATAGAGCTTCTGAATGGCGCCAAGGGAAGAAATTGAGCGTAGGAGGGGCTAAATGGGTAGAGATGGGAAGTGAATGCATGCCCGGGAAGCAAATTTCTTGAAGCAACTATATCAAATCAGAAGCCAAGGAATAGATGTACGTTCTCTTCTCTCACTTTGCTTTCACATTATCAATTTTTATATTCTTTTTCTTTTCATTTTGTCCTTAACTTTGCTCATTATGCTGGAGTTGTTTACAACTAAGACAATAAATAATTAAAAAGTACATCTTCTAAAAATAAAAACAGGCATAAAGCGGACTTTATAAAAACCTTATGCTCTCCATTACATATATATATATATATATATATATATATATACACACACACACATAAATTTTATATATGTGTGTGTGTGTGTGTGTGTGTGTGTGTGTGTGTGTATAAAGTGTGAATGTTAACTTGATAATTTCATGAAGGATACTGTTGAGTTTCATTAATACAACATTTCCAAACATGCTAAAATTTAAAGTAAACATATTTTTCAGAGTTTGACCAATTGTGTGTTTTGAATCCATTTTGACAGGTTTTTAGGAAATTTGCCCCAGACTGTACAAGAGGGTGATGCATGCTCAGCTCTTCCACACACATGAGTTGGGCTTCTTAGAGTACCAGATATATATATATATATATATTTTTTTTTTTTTTTTTTTGTCTTTTTGAGACAGGGTCTCACTTTGCAGTTCAGGCTGACCTTGAGCTCACTTTGTAGCACAGGCTGGTCGTGAATTTGTGATGATCCTTCTGCCTCAGCCTCCCGAGTGCTGGGACTACAAGCATGCACCACCACACTGGGCAGTACCAGACATTTTTTAAACACTGCAATTAATCAAGTGGAAGTGGTGTAATGTTGATATACTTTTGTAGACTATTTTACAAAATATGTGATGCTCTCCTGATATCCACTTGAACTGTGATCTTCAAACTGATTAACTTTGTGTTTTTCTTCTAATGAAGGCCTGCAGGTAGGTACCAAGCCATTCCAATTAATGTTTAATGATGATAAAGAGAGAATCCTAGCTAACAGCTTCCATCTGTGGTTATGCATAAAATATCTGCTTCTGGCAAGTGACACTACATGCAAATTAAATTTTTGAATGCTGTAGGAGTTATATGAGATATTCATATATGCCTAAAATAGAGATTTCCCCACTTTTTCACTACCTCCCATTTCTGTAATGCTTAGGGAACTTATAAATACAATTTTTTAAATGGTGCTTTTATTTCTTTTAGTTAGTATGCTTAGTTTTGGCTCTCACATAAGATGTTTTATAAAATATGTTTAATAAATGAATATTAATTTAAACATCGGCATGGCCTGTCCTATCAATGTAATTTTCTTAGAGTTAGTGCCGATGTATGATTATTACAATCCTCCTCTAGGACCTAATATTTAGCATATACTTGTTGCCTTAAGGCCATATCTGGTTTCTGCTGCCTGAAAAACCATCTGTCCACAGGACTCACTGTGTCCAGACTTAACAATGGAGATAAGGAATATATTCCATTTGCAGCTATAGAGATTTTTAAACTCTTGCTATTTCAGAGAAGATATTCTGTATTCTTCTTTCTATTCTTCTCTCTCTCCCTCCTTCCCTCCCTCTCACTCCAGAAGTTTCCAGTTGGTACTAAATTGTCCAAGCTTCAGTAACAGTTAATTTATACTATAGATTAGGTGTCTGTTACGGCTTTCATGTAGCTGTTTTCCCCATGCTTTTTGTGCTCATAGGCAGGGCTTTGAGGAGGTGACGGGTTCCTAGGTGTGTGATAATGTATCATAGATGTGTGACAGTGATAACTAGAGTTGTACACTGATGGGTTTATTGCTGAGTGGGAATTGAAGAGGTGAAAGCTGATAGGAAGAAGTGTGTCAGTGGGGGGGCATGACCCGGAAGTACATCTCCTTCCTCCTTGCTTCATCCCACTCTTCTTCCTGTCTGCACGCCAGGAGCTCTTCTCTTCTGCCATGACACTCTGCCTCGGAACCAGCAGGCTATGACCTGAACCCTCTACAATCAGCCAAGATGAAGCTCTTCTCCTCTAACTTGTGAATGTGTTTTGTCCCAACAATGAGAAAGTAACTAAGACAATGCCCATTTCAAGATAGTATCATCCTTAGGAAGCCTTGTATTTGAGAATTATTGATAAGATTAATAATTAACTTGAAATTAAACATATAAAACTTGATTGAATCTAAGGATTCAACAGAGAGTTAGCAACTGGAGAAACTTCCCCAAGAAAACTTTAAAGTGCCAAAGTACATTACGAGTGTTTGACTGTCTGATACCTGGTGTTGCATTCTTGTTTATCCATAGGATTGTGCCGAGTGCTACTGAGTGCACCATCTCATTCATATGGAAACCAGATAAACTCTAAAAATCAAAGAAAAGAAAGACAAGGAGCAGTGTGATCTCCTTCAGGAGTATAAAGACCATTATATAACTTCCACAGCCCTCCATTTCCCTTCAATTAAGGGGGAGATGAGAAGATAAATTTCCATTATCTTGTGATAGAATAATACAAGGCTGTTTTTTAATCATTTTGTGAGCAATTATAGGTGCTCTTCACATTTCATTAACTCCTGAATTGTACACTTTAACTTGTAAACTACTCAGGGCTAATTCTCCTCTCACTTGAGGGATTCAATTACAAAACATCACTTCAAGTGAGAAAAGTAATTTTAAAGGTGTGTTTGGATAGGTCCTGTACTGTCTGACTTGACTTTTATTTTATTCTTTTTAGATATTCATAGAGTTCAGCTGGGCTTTCTGGATCTCCAAGGAATTAGAATAATGGCAATTTCATTATCAGTAAATGTTCAAGAGTAGAAAATGTGAATTTTGAAAAGCAGAGGAAAGCTGAGATGTTTATTTTTGGAGTAAGGCACACAGTGATTAATTGCACTTACTGGGTGATTTATTAGTCTATGAGAACTTCGAAAGAAACAATTCCCACTCCCAGATACATGTCTGAGAGTAGTAATTTAGTTAACATGAAAGAGGGGATTCCAGCTCTGACTGATCAAGAATAAATGAATGGAAATTTTTTTCAGCATTAAAAAGGAAGAAGTTAAACAACCAGGATATGGAGGAATCCTAAATGCATATTGCTGATAACAAAGGCTATTTAAAATTCCAACTACATGGCATACTGCAGAGGGAAAAACTATAGAGATAGAATAAAGATCTGTGGTTGCCAGAATTAAGCAGGAGATGGGTGAATAGGTGTAACACAGGATGTTTTCAGGGTAATGAATCTATTAAATTAGGTAGAAATATTGTAGGCAGTCAGATAGTGCTGGGCCTTGGAAAGGTCAACACAGAAGATGACTGTGGCTGGATGTGCATTCACTGAAGGCCAGACTTCAAGTAAAAGAGGAACTTGTAATATATACTTTCCCTAGGGATGAACAACAGTGATTGATACTCTAAGGGGGCATCCATCACCTTGGGGTAGAGGACCAAATCTTAACCCACCCCTTCCAGGAAAGTCCCTAGCGCATGACTTGTTTCCCTATTTGATCCCCACTTAATCAATATTACCCAGCGACTATACTTGTATACTTACTGGTTGACCATAGTTTTGTCCTACCTCACACCCATCTTATGACTTGCCATCAGATCAATATTACCTAAGAGACTATACATGTGATTTTCTCGATTGATTATAGTTCTGTCCCACCTTAAGTCTGCCTTACCTCGTGTCTGTTCTCAAACACCCTTGAGAACAGGGAGTGGTGAGTGACCAACTTTCTGGGACCCCTTCTCTCCCTCTCAGACAGAAGCTTTCTTTCTCTCAATAAATTCTTCCTGTGCTTAAAAAGTAAATAATCATAATAATTCCAAGGCCACAGAATATACAATTCAGTACAATACAATAGAAATTTAAACATTAACCATTAAGATAAACTATGGTAGATGAGTGATAATGATATACAAATCTAGGCCTATCAATTATAGTAAATGTCCCACTCTGTGATGGGTCATTGGCAGTGGGCAAAGCTATGTATTTGTAGGAGCAAAGGCAACCTTTGTACCTTCTGCTCAGGGCTGCTACAAACCTAACAATTCTCTAAAGAATAAAGTTCATTTAAATGAAAAGAAGAATGCAGAGATGGTAATGTTGTTGAGATTAAATAACAGACATTGAAAAAGTAATACAGACATTGAAAAAATAGTACAGGCTTTCAGGCAAAGACTTTCTAACCTTCAGAAGGTAGAAATTAGCCAGTCATTCCATGTAGAAATATACTTTTTAAAGCACCTAGTTCCATGTTCAGTGTCTTACTAAGCTTAGTAGCAAACACTTTGGGAGACGCTGCCCAATCATGACTGCCATTTCTTTACCGCCCAGCTCTCTCATGATCAGTCTTGGCAAGTACGTACATCAGTGCAACCTCTTCCTATGGACTTGACAGGTTAAACCAGAATCTTGTCCAAGTCTCTGATTGTGAATACATACATGGAAAAGACCTCTGTTAGAGGTAAGGAACAGAAAACACAGTGACCATCTTCTCTCAGTCATACAAGTGAAGCAGAGGGGCTAAGAGATAAGGGTAAAAGTTGCAGAGTGAAGCAGAGTTGTAAAAACAAAAATCAATGAGTCATAGAAGTTCTTTGTTTCAGCTTGCCTCTTCTCTGCAGCCGGCCTGCCTCCTTCCGTCACCCTTTCACAGCTCTAATGTAAACCTCCTCCACCTTGTCTCCTCCTTAAACTAGTGTATGTAGGTCATGGCTAACTAACTCTTAAGGCTTAACTGAGGTCTATCTTCTGCTGGGCAGTTATCTGCTCAACAGTTTTACATTTCCCCATGCCTTATAATGACTGCTATTAATAAACAGAGTTTTAAGAGATGTACAATATCACCTAATTACATTCAAAGTGAAGAATCTATCACTTATTATTTTAAAAATATTAAATGCAGGAAGTCATTACTGTGACCATGGCAAGGGCTATTTATTTCCCTTTTATTACTGGCAAGTCTCAAAATGAGAGACAATAAAAACTTCAATTAATTTCAGCATTTTCTATTAAATATTTAAAAGATAAAGTGGCAAAAACTGTGGTCTGAATTAAAAGGCAGATGTTTACATCTTATAAAAAGAGAAAAATGAATGCAATTACATTCAAAAATTATTACTTGAGTCATTATATCACTTTGATGTACACAAGGCATGGCTAAGAAGCATGCTAAGAAAATGTATGACTATCTAAGTTAACAATTTTGATACTGTGGTATACTTGGAGTGAACAACTTAGTATATGAATGAATACTGGCTGGAGTCAAGTTTTTCACTGTCAGGATACAAATTTACTCATAAGCAGGGAAAGGATCTTACAGTGACTCACTTTATGATAGATTACAGCTGGAAAAATCAGTAGGAGCATGTGTTTAGCTTAATACAGATACAAATATGTATATGCACAGAGGTTAAGATGAACACATATATTCACTTGCTCTGTCTCAGAGTATCTAAAAGAAATGATACCAGGTTCTATGTTTGCCAAGACTGGTACCTTTTACTTTGGACAGGACACCATCTTCTGTCCTTAGGTCTTCAACTCTCCATGGTGTGGCTACTGAGCAAAGCACAGTAAAACCTTTCTCTCTTTCTCTAGCTCAGATACTCCCAAATGTACCTGCATAAACTTTGCCCTATCATTAGGCATTTCTTTTAAAAAATGGGAAATGCAGATTTAAGCATCTCCTGCTTATAACCCTTCAACAACGCAGCAGGTCCTATAGGTCCAGGCTGCCTGCTAGCAGGGAAGTGGAGAGTGGGGAGATAAATCAGTGTTTTAATGGTCACAGTGGAGGAATGTGAAGTCCAAGGTCTCGGAACTAGGGTGCCGAGACCTAGGTTCAGTGCCCACCTTCCTGAAATAATGTCTAATGTCAATTTGCCCACCAGGGTCAGCATGTGGATTTCTATTGATTTATTGGAAGAAAAAAATGGCTGGTTACTTCTCTCACACCGGAGACCACTCTTTCAGATTCTTCATATATGTTGAACTAGCCTGTTAGTAAAAAGAAAAACACAGATCACAGCAGCCTTGGTCAGCTAGAGGGATGATACTTGGTGGTACTCTTTTTTCATATCAACCAGAAAGAAAGATGAAGAGTGGTGGCGTATACTGACGAACATTAAGGTAACTGCGCCACTGGCTGCTAGGGAATGACCTCACTGATTAAGTATGAGGCGAGAGCCAGTGGGATGGAAAAGATGCACTAGGGAGAACAGAGCTCTGGAATCCACCTTGATCAGCGCGCTGCACATAAATGGGTTAAATCAGCAGCAAAGCTTCCGTGATGAAAGCATGTTGGAGGCATGCTTGAAGCATGTTTGCTTTCTCCCTGAGCAGTTCTATTCTGTGAGTTTCTTCCTTTTCAATGAAATGAAAACCTCAAGGAGATTAGGATAAACCTGGCTCTGATTAGCCATGTATAGAGATTTGAGATGTAGTCCATCTCCTACAACTCCACTCACAGAGATAGATGGAGGAGACTAAGTGGTTATCCATGCATCTCTCAGGGCCAGGGACGCAGCTCAGAAGCGCAAGCACCTTTCTGGCAACCACAAGGTCCTGAGTTCAGCTCCTGTTACCAAAACAATAATGCATCTGCTTTATAAATACTAAGAGTGTATGGGTGTAGAGATTGAAAAACTAGTAAAATTTTGAGATGATATCATGCTGGTTTACCATTGTGATAAATATTCATAGAATTTCATAATGTATTTTGCATGCAGAGATGTTCTGTGAATTCTAAAATGGTGACTCTGAATACCTTCCTTTACCCAACTTAATTCCTTCTAAGATACATTATTGAGTTGTTTATTCAGTAACCTATATGTTTACATCACTTAAAACCATTTATTGAATCTATTAGAAGTATAGAAATAACCTTACTAGAAAAAGTTGATTCCCTTGGGCCCAAAATTCAAAGTTACTTATTTTTCATTCAGAATGTTTTCAAATAATATTTCAGTATGTCCCTCCCCAAAGCCCAATTCAAAGAAAGTAGAAAATCCCAGTGTTAGCAGTTTTGTATCCATATGACCTGTGCTGACCAGATCACAAAACTGTAATCACTTTTTCATGTATCTGATATTTTTAAAAGTTATTATGTTAGTTAAAGTGAGAGAGAAAAATAAAAGGAAATAGTACTCCTGTAGGATCAGGAACACCTAGAACAGAGATCTTGGAGTCTAATACTGTAGTCCAACAAGCAGAACCAGAGTTTCTCAAAGAAATGGCTGATTCTAGAACTAGGGCAGAAGAGGTAAGCCCGGAGCATTTGAATTTTAGGAAGTAGAAGCAGGTTCACCATGATTAAAGATAGAATACCACATCGATGGAGAATGACAGTTAGGCACACGAGATTACTGATAGAGGCCTCAGTAATCGAAGCTGGAGTAATTTGAGCAGCAAAATAAATAAGTACTAATGGGGTATAAAATATAAAATCGATATCCATGAGTCTGTATTGATACAAACAAATTATCGTATAATGGTATCTGTTAGAGAAGAGACAGATCTCCTGAGCATATCAACGCCAAGTATAATTTGGAGTTTATGTGGACACCTTGCCAGATGGGAAACGGAGAGTAATTCCTCAGCCCTTCAGTGTGGATCTGCACAGTGATTTCCCTCCAAGAGTGTACAATGGAAAGGGGAAAAACAAGCAGATTACAGTAAAATATAAGATAAACCCGGCCTCATCCAGGCGATCAATGCAGCACTGATACTTGTAGTCATGCTGAGGGCAGATATACTTGATATATAATCAAAATGGAAATGTCTATCAACCGTCTTCCTTCCCCAAACCACTAACCTCGGAGTACGTAATAAGAACTTCATCAGAGAAATGCCACTGGAGGAACAATACGCAGATTCTTAACTAGCACCCCTCAAAATTGTCAAGACCAGCAAAAACTAAAGAAAATATGAGTGCTATTCACAGCTGAGAAGAATCTAAGGAGATATGACCACCACATATCATATGAGTTTGGGGGACATAAGGGAGAAACCAAAGAAATCTGAGTAAAACATGGACTTTATTTAATAATAATGCATCAGCATTGATTCATTACTTGTAACAAATGTGCCATGCTAATGTAAGGTGTCCGTAATATGCAAAAATATGTGACGGGGATGTGAGAACATTCTGTATTATTTTTAACTTTTTAGTAAAACTAAAACTGTCTAAAAATCAGGTGTTTTGGGACAGAAAATAAAATTGAATTTGGAGGGATACCCCAAGGATCTTATATTAGAGGTCTGATTTTAATACATCTGGTGCAGAACCACAGTTAGAGCAATGCATACCTAGTGTGTGAGTTTGTTGAGTGCAGAACTATGTCCTGTTCATTGCTATAGCTCAAATCATTGGGTGTAAGTATTTTGTAGGCAACCAGTCAATAAAATGCTTGCTTCGGTATTCTTATAAATATATCAAACTGAATAGCATTACGTATTGAAAAGATACATTAATAAAAAATAAAATACACTGAAAATGGCTGCTCATTGTTGATTTATTTTGCCGTCAGTAAACATATTTTAGTTGTATTTCTAGTTGAGACAAAGATTGTTATTCTGTAAATATCACTGCTTTACAAACTTCTCAGTGTAGTTTTTATGGTGAGATTTCTTTTTCTACATGGAAATTCATTTTAGGTACTTATTGATAATGCTCATAGATATACTAAATTTTAATTGCTTTCTCTAATGCTCATAGAATTATTGATGGTTGATATAATTTATGTATTACATATATTTATATAAAGAAGATTATCTGAGATTCAGACATGAGTATAAAAATTGTTATCTAAGGAAGTTTGTAAGGTATTTCATCCTCTGAAGGGCTCACCTGGATAACCTCACACAAGCTCTCTCAAGATGTTTAATAACATCGCCAAAGATGGACTTCCCTGATAAAGTAATTTACACATTTCAGACACGAGGATTTGGACACCTGGTGAAGTGTTACCACCAGCAGACTACCTCAGTCAGTGATGAAGCTAGAATTCCATCCGGACTTTAGCTACAAAATGATATTGCATCCTATCTCTCAACTTCAGATGCAGTTTCTTGTCTGAGTGCACCAAAACCTTTATGTTTTTCTCTTTCCTTTGTTCTGTTCTGTTTTCTACATACAATCCCTTTCTACAGGACGCAGCTCACATGTTCCAAACATTTGGAAGCTGAAACCTAAGGCTCCACTTACCCTTTAAATTCTCCCTCGTATAACTCAGAGCGTTTTTAGTTTGATGATAATCACCCCCCTCCATGCTACAGCACATCACCATCACTAAAATGCTTTAAAATGTTTCTACCAAGTAAGTCATTTTCATAAATTGCGTTATGTTCAATTTATATTATGCTCCGTCCCTTAGGCTAAGCATCCCCTACTTGAGGTAATCCTTGTCATCTTCCTTAAGGTCCATAGTAGCACAGCCAGTTGTCTGAGCAATATATGCATCAGTCCCTTATGCAGACATTCGTTTAACAAACCAGGTCTGTGCTTGCCATTAGGCCCATAAATGAATTGCATATAGTATGCACAGTACAGTATGCAGCAAAAAGACACAATCAGAGGAAATGCCGACTTCATGGCTGTGCATCTTTGCATCAATCTTATATGCAGTGCTGTAATGTATAACAGAACATTCAACTGTGCAGCTGTACAATCTAATCAGCAAAAATGACAGTACTGTGTGGCCAACTGTAGCAAAACCACACCAAAAAAGGATATGGAGGCTCTGTCAACAAGATGTACAGACCTGTACAAAAAAGTGGATCGTAAGTCGAAGTGACAGAATGTTAGTCTGCGTAGATGTTAAACACACAAGTTAAACAAGAAATATATGTATCAAAATAGTTCAATGAAAATATTTTCTTAAGAGCACGAGCTCTCCAGTAACCTTTAAAATAAAAAACAGCAGCTACCGACAGATCGTCGCATTACCTGGGTTCAGGCAAAATTGATCCCTCACACATCAGGAAAGGCCAGGATGAAAATTATTCAGAAAGCCCAGGATATCTTATGAAATAAAAATGATGTAGAAAATGCACATCAATACTCACAACTGCAAAACAGATGCAGTGCTGATGTGATCTTTAGCAAGTCACTAAAGCACCTAGCCCTGTATTTCTTCACATGTCCTTTCCTGGCATCTTAGCACCCTCCGTGAATTCTTCAAGGTCACACCGAGCACACTGTAGATATTGCTGGAAACTGTTTCAAATGTGTCATTTGACTCATTCATGAGGGAGCTTCTGCAGGTTGTTACCAGGGCCCAGTGACACTAAAACACTGCTAATAAGGTACCACAGAACCATGACCCTGCTTGTCTGTAAAAATCACTGGACCTGACAAGTATCCCCAACAGGGAAGCTGTTGTTACTAGAGCCACTGCTCTGCCCATTTCTGCAGTAACTACCCTGGCAGATAGACACAGAAAGTACGCAGTGAAGGAGCTCACTAGGCAGGAGTGTAAGACAAGAATCAAGCACATAAAACAATCACAGAGACAAGAGTAACAGTGAAAACTAATTGTTCAGCTTTTACCACGATTTGGAAGTGTATACATAACAACTGAGAAAATATGGGAACTCATGATATGAGACATTTCTGTGTATCAAGAAGTTTCAAAGGTAGCACCACTTCTAAGGAGTTTGTTTGTATCTGAGAATTTAGTTAACTCCAAGTGAATCAGTTTTATTATCACCTGAGAACAACTGGAAACACACAGCCCTTGGAATTGAAGCCCATAGAAAGACTGCACTGACAAATGCTTCGGGCCCTTTAGCACAGCGGTTCTGCCTATTTCATATATGACCAACAGGTCTCATAAGCCTATTCCAAGTCACTTCCTTCTGCATCAAAAAGGAAAACCTGGTATGTTTTAGATATGACGCAAAAGAATAACCTTATGAGGTTGCTCATAAAGTTACTTTTCCCCCTCAATATCCAAAAAATATGTGATAGCTTATTTTCCCTAGTATCAGACATCATAAAAATAATATATATTTTGAAGACATTTATCTTTTCATGAATATGCTAAGCAGAGACCATTCTAAATATTCTACCCTCTGCCCTGTGCTTTTGGGCCTGCTGAGGGTGTGTAAGCATGAGCTAGTAAGTTCCATTAAGTACAGCTGCGCTCCATAATGCTCATTATTATTCAGGCCTGCTATTGATGGCAACACTACTTCCTGTACTTGCTCAGGCCTTCTCATTGGCAGGTAGCCATTACTCCCTTTCACTGTATTCTCCTCCTTGTGACCCTATTAAAGCCCTCCTCGTCTATATAAGAGGGAACCAGCCTGGTTCAAGTGTCACAGTGGGCCTCCCCAGGTTTGTTCTGAAGTAAGCCTCACCTGGTGAGCTCATAGCTTTGCTTTTTCCTCGTTTTGTGAGAATGACTAGTAACAAAAGGTTACAGTGTTGTATAAACAAGTTGTACTGTACAAAAAAGGCATTGAGTCTTGCATCAGTTAGTGTTACTAGAGGAAGACACAACACTATATATATATATATATATATATATATATATATAACTTTATGGGACAAGGGATTGAGTTCAGTGGTGGAGCACCTGCCTGGAAAGTGGAAAGTCCTGAGTTTGATTCCCAGTAAACCCGCCCCCCCCAAATTTTTTTACAAGATTGGCTTAAAATAGACACCCACTGGGTTGGATGTAGAAGGATGCAGAGGGTCTGTCTGTTCACTGAGGAGCAAAAGATTCCTGTAAAGGTCTTGAACTCACTTCAGTGTCCTGTGCAATTCTCTATGAGGCAGCTGATGGGTACGTGATGGAAGACTGAAAAGTCTGCCTCAGCAGGCTGAAGGATTTGCACTGGAAGCTGAAGACTCTGGGATGGAAGTGAGAAGATGCCCAAGGTAACACCAAAGACTGGGGATCCTCTGGAGAAACAGAAGCAGATCCAACCTTCTTCATTTCAACTTTATACTATCCAGGTGACAAGGCGCTCTAGAGTGGGTCTTCTGCCCCCTGGGCGATGTGGAATTCCTGAGCCAATTTAGTTGAGCTTGTCTGACTCAAGTTGACACAATCAATCAACTATCACAATCCACCCCTTGTCAACTTCACAACCAGACACATTTCTTTAAACCAGTCTCTACATACAAAGATTTGCTCACAATTAAGTCTAAAATATTATCTTAGTTGCAATGCCCTTGTTTCTGAGACAAATACCTGACACCCAAGACTAAATGAGTTTTATTCAGCTCACAGTTTGTAGAGGTTTCAGTCTATAATTGGCTGTCTCCAAGGCAGGGCAGCACATGGCAGAGAGGCAACAGTTTATGGTGATGAAAGATAGCAAACACAAGGAGAGAGATAGATAGAGAGAGAGAGAGAGAGAGAGTAGAACTCACACCCTTAGTCCCACCACCCTTGAAGCCAGCATTGCACTATGACTCAATTACACACTCTAGATTTAGCTACCTCTGTGAAAGCCCCATCTTAAAGTGCATGAGGCTTTGGGGGACATCTAGATAGAAACCACGACAAATGTTATAACTATCTTGTGTACACATGGAAATGCACTGGTTCCCTCCCCAGAATAGAAGGCAAGTTTTCTTTAGGTAATGATTACTCTTAACATTTCATAAGTTGAACATTATAATACAGATTTAATAATCCTTAAGAACCAGTATCAAGTCTATAGACATTATATTATACTGAGCTAGTGTTAAGTCTATAAAAATTGTATTACATTGAAATCATATTAGGAGAGAACTGGTACAATTAAAATCCTTGCTTCTGCAGCTGATCACGGGGTCGTAGCTGATACTGAGAACTACCTTCCTCTACTACCCATTCTGTATTCCCTTGGCCTTTAGCAAGGACCTCAGCAGGTCTTGGTCCTTACCCTGGTGGGGTGATCCATACTTTCATTTTTGAACGTTCTGGACCACTTGTCATTCTACCTGGATTATGTTGTTGTAGCCTCTCATTGACTTTAATAACAGGACACAGTGATACTAGCTAAAGGATCTCTTGCACTCCACATATGTTCTCTCTTTCCTCCACTATGGAATAGTACTCCAATTCCCCCTTGATAGTCTGGGTCAATCACCCCTGACAACCCTGTGAATCCCTTTTTGCTTGTTTCCTCAGAGGCACAAGGAGACCAAAATGACCAGGGGAACGTCTTAGCTTCCAGTTCAGTAGTATTGCCTGTGCTTCCTGATACAAGCCTCCCTCCCTATGGAGCTTCTTAGCCAGCAGAACATAAGGTCATGGGAAGAAGAAGCGAAATTACAGGACAAGGCAAAATGCTAATCCCTAAGCAAAATTGTTAATGGATCGGTGGGGATAAGAGTGAGTGGCACCATTTCCACTTCCACCTCTTAAATCCTGACCCTGTGAATCATAGCTATGGGAGGCAAAGTGCCTTATAGTAGATGCTGACTCAAAGCATAAACAGCCTTCTGAAGAGCCTTGTCCCAGCCTGACAAACTATTGCCATCTAGATAGCACTGCCACTGTGTCTTCAAAAGACCAGACTATTTTTCTATCCAACCCAGGGGTTTCTGGATGATGAGGAACCTGGTAAAACCAGTGAATTCCATGATCATTACCCCATTGTCTCCCTTCTTAGGCTAGTAATTGTTTTCCTTGGCCGGAGATAGTGCCATATGGAATTCTGTGATTGTGGACAAGGCATTCTGTGAGTACACAGATGGAAGTTTTGGCAGAAGGGTTGCATGCAGAGAAGGTAAATCCATATCCAGACTAAATGTCTACCTCAGTAAGGACAAAGTGCAGTCTCTTCAATGATGGAAAAGATCCAACATACTTGGTAGAACAAATCCTAAGATATAATCGACCTGCCTCCATGTTGTGGGTGAATCACCCCAAGGAATGTTAGTTTCTGTTGCTGGCGTATTGGGCTTTCAGCAGGGGCTGTAGCTAGATCAGCCTTGATGAGTGGGAATCTGTGTTACTGAGGCCATACATAACCTCCATCCCTGCCACCATGAGGACTCTCTTCGTGAGACAACTGGGCAGTGACAGGGGTGGCTGAAGAAGGAAACCGTCTCCTGTCTGCAGAATGGGTCATCTTATCCACTTGACTGTTAAAGTCCTCTACTGCTGAAGTTGCCTTTTGGTGAATGCTGACATGGGAAACCAATATTTTTACATTCCTTATCCATGTGGAGAAGTCTAATCATACACCTCTTCCCCAGATATCTTTGTCACCAGTTTTGCAGTTATATTCTTCCCAAGTTCCTGAACATTCAGACAGACCATTGCCTACAGCCCAAGAATCAGCATAAGCCACACATCTAGCCATTTCTCCTTCTAAGCAAAATGCGCACCCAGGTTTATTGCCCAGAGTTCTGTTCACTGAAAGTTCCCTTCTTCGTGGTCCTTCAGGGGCTGTAATGTCCCAGAAAGGGGTTGGAAGGCTGCAGCTGTCCACTTGCAGGTGCATAACACACAGAACCATCCTTATACCAGACATGGGCCTTCTGTTCCTCTGACAGCTGATTGGACAGTGCACCTACATGGCCACAGGTGCATGCGGAGAAGCAGAAGGCAGTATGGCAGCAGTAGGAGCCAAGGGCATCTGGGCAACTTCTTCATGTAATTCAGTTGTACCCTCTGGACTTGCCCTGGCTCAACCATGTATGCACCATTTAATGATAGATTGTTGCTGTGCACATCCAACCTTACGATGCAGTGGATCAGATAATACCCAGGATCTGAGAGGCAAATCTAGATTCATGGTGACCTGGTGATCCATGGTTAAGCCTTGCCAGCTGAAAGCAATTTTTTTCTGATGGTCTTATTGATACATATAGAAAAGAAGGTATTTTCCACATCAATAGCTGCATAGCAAGTACCAGGAGATGTGTTAATCTACTCAAGCAAACAAACCACATCTGCTATAGCAGCTGCAATTAGAGTCACCACTTGCTTAAGTTTATGGTAATCCACTGTCATTCTCCAAGACCCATCTGTCTCCTGTACAGGCCAAGGTGGAGAATTAAATGGAGATGTGGTGGGAACCAGAACCCTGCATCCTTCAGGTCCTTGATGGTGGCACCAATCTCTGCAGTCCCTTCAGGGTTGTGATACAACTTTTGGTTTACTATTTTTACTCTTTTACCCGGCAAAGCAATTCCACTGGCTTCCATTTGGCCTTTCCAAAGATAAAAGCCCTTACACTACAGGGCAGGGAGGCAGTGCGCTGACACTGCCAAGTACTATGTGTATCTATCCCAGTCATGCAGTTTGGAACGGGGGAAACGATTACAGGATGGATTCCCCAAACCAGAGCAGTATTCTTTGTACCTGTCCTAATGTATCTTCACGGCTAAGTGTCTAATTACTAACTAGTTGATTTAAAAACATGAGTGTCTCAATCAATGTACAAAGACACCTCTGCTATTAATTCCTCCTGTAGGCCCAAACCCTCTCCCTTAAATATCAGCCTTGTTAAAAATAGATAATACATCATGTGGCACAAATAGTTTGGTTTCTAAAATTCCAAGGGAAAAACCTAATTTGTGTAGTACTAAGGTCCTGTTTGATGATAGAATTGTAAAGCCTTTCATTTGTAATTTACTTGACTTGATATAAATACCCCTGTTCTGTCTATGAGGGACGTGGAGGCTCAGAGAATAGTTACGGAACATGAGTGGCAGACAAGGCATTCAGCTGATTTGGATAGAGACACCCTCATCACACACCCTAGGTCCACAGCATGATTTAAAAGTCAGTGATCAAAAAGGAAGGACAGAAGTATGAAGGTCAAAAAGACTAACCTTTTCTCCTAAAATTGACTCATATTCCCTCTGGGTTGTACAGAAGACCACGATCATAATGCTGATACATGAGGTAGGGTATAATTAAGGTATCAGTAATTTCATCCCTCTCTGAACTTTCCTGTGTTGCAGATCCATGTTGTATCTTTAAAAAATGTGAAGATTTCAGGATGATAATGTTCCATCCCTCTGTAGTTTCTGAGCCATTGGTCCTCATTAAGCATAAATCATTTCTCAAACCCAGGAAAGTGAAAAGGAATATTTTTTCCCTGAGCATTTAGGGTGGTTCAGAAAATTGTTTTCTCAGTCAAGCCTTGCAACCCCTCTGATACTGATGATAACAATCTCCGTTTCATAGCCTGGGGAGCCTAGAAGCCAAAAGGATATCTTTCCTGTATCGCTGACGTCCAGAGCTGGATCCGCATCTCCTTCCTGTGTGTACTTTCTGCCTGCTGTGCTGAGTTGGACACCTATTGCCTTACTGATCTCCCTGCTGCTTCACCTACCAATGTAAAAGCTCGTATCCATGTCACACAACCTAATTCACACTTGGACAAAATGAGTTGATAACACGTTTGCCAAAGACAAAATATCTTTATTTTCAACAGTTTCCTACCTTCTTAGGACTCAAAAGAGTGAAAGCAATTTCAGTGACTGGAGACATTTCAGACTCTCAGTGCACTGTGAGGATTGGAAAACCAGGCAAGGGTTACTTGCTTGTCCGTGCTGGTGAAGCACACTTCACCCTCTCCAAGGTTGACTGCAGCTGAAGGGTGGTTCCTGATTTTCCTCAGCTTGAGATTCTTCTCAGTGGAGAATGACCAAAGGCTAGAGGAGGTGGTAGCTCCTCTGGCTAGTTGAGGTAATGTAGTCATTGCAAACTAGCCAGCTTTCATTCTTCCCTGGCTATTTCTATAGTAGTGACAGAGAAAGGAACCCTACTGTAGGAAAAAGTGTTTTCCCAAAACTATATTGAGTTTTTAGCAGTAGCCCAGAAATCATGCTAAGAGAATTAATCTGGAGTGTCCTTTCTGCCCATAAACCTAGCAAAGAGTCATTTTTGTGAACCTGTTTGCATGTGTATTTCTTTTCTGGTAAAATTTTCGAAAACTATTTTTCTTTCTTTTTGCCAAAGTATGGACATTATCTTAGTTACCTATACTTCATTACTTTTTATGTTATTTCTCCTTGTTGATCATTTTGTCTTTCTCAGTGCAACTCTTAACAATGATGTGGAGAGGAAAGAGTACATTGTCTTTATTCAAAGAAGGTTTAATGCTTTCTGCAAAGCGTATCTCCATGCTACTATTACCGAAATGGGGGCTAATGTTTGATTTGGCTGTAATATTAATATGGCAAATCAATATATTTTCTGGCTGTTTGGAACAAAAGCAAGAAGAAAACAGAAAAACATTTTTTTTGGTCAAGCTTGACCTATACCAAGATGATGGATGGGTCAGAATGACCTGAAAATTGGCAGAATATTTTTCCTCAGATAACTAAATACCACAGTCACTACAATAACTACAACTGAGAAAACAAAGCCAATTGAAGTTAGGCATCTGCAGTCTGTATGTGGAAAGAGAGGCAGGTTGTTTTGTATATTTTGTCTTGTATGGATGACTGTGACCCTTGGCTGAATGGCTGAATGACTTAACTTACATTTTTTCCTACTTTTAAAATTAAGTTTCCAAATGAAAACATTACCATATTTGGCATTTTAAAGATCATCTCTGGATGGCGTTTCTCAACCTTTTGCTCCAAAGTCTTTTGAGAATATGATTTGACCTAATTATTTCAAGTACAATAATTATAAAATTTCCTTTAAGATTTTTATCTTAAACCCTTTTCCTTTCCTTGGATATAATTCTGAATCTCCAATAAAATTCAGTATAATTTATACACACACACACGAACACACACACACACACACACACACACACACACATACACACACACAGGAAACTTAATCATTTTCCACCCCTAGATAATGGCCCCCCTGGATTTAACTGTGCTTTTGAAAATATTACTAGAATTCTCTGAGTAACTCATCTTAGAACATAACAGGTGCCTTTATTTTTTCCCTTATACTTATACACTGACATTTAATTTTTTACTCATTATGTTACTGAAATCTTTATGTTCTAGTATGTTTTTCTAATTTTCCACATCAGGACACCATGTCAAGCCTTACCTTCTCCGTGGATTTTCATACATTACTCTTAACTTGTTCAATTCCTTTCCTATTCATCAAATTCCTCACTGTGTTGCCAGATTAATCCTTCTAAATCACAGTTTTTGTCATTCAAATTTTAATACCTTAGAAATACCTATAAAATAAATCGTTAATCTCATGACAAGTTATTGAAAGCCACTTCTTGTTTTCTAATTCTATCTCAAAGCCCCATTTATGTACTTTTTGAATCCCCAAATAGTATATTAGATGGAATGGCAGCCTCCTAAAAGATATTTACCTGGAACTTGTAAAGATGGTCTGACTTGGAAGAAGGGTACTTATAATTACAACTTTGAAGATGTAATTAAATTAATAATCCAGAGTGAAGATTATTAAGGGTCTTAATAATCTGAATTGTCAAAATACTGGATTAAGGTGGAAGGTGTTATGGTTTGTGTCTAGATGTTCCCCCCCCAAAATCCTAATGTGGTCACTAGACTTTTCCAAAGGCGGCTGAATCTAGAGCGTGTGATGCTGGGATGAAGGGTGTGTGATTTGTGAATCAGTGCACAGGTTAGTTTGGCTTAGTTCTGGGTAGGACTAAGGGTGTGAGTGCTGTACTCCACCTTAGACAGACAGGCTGAACGCAATCTAAGGGACAGACAGGGTCTTGTCTCCTCTACTCTATCGTTTTTGCTGCACTGTGAGTCCCTTGAACTGTTCTCTGTTGTGCCACCCTGCCTTTGAGCCAGCTAATTATGGACTGAAACCTCTACAAAATATAAGGTAAGTAAATTTTTTCCCTTTTAACTTTGGATGTTGGGTATTTTGTCCCAGCAATGAGAAAAGTATTTTTCTATATTCAAAAGTAAGTCCTTGAATGAGTAACTGGTTGAAGACAAAAGCCATATTCTACTCATTTGTCCTGGGTTTTAACAAAGAGAGAGATGCTGACCTTCAGATTTCTGACTCATTACTGTATTCTTCTGTCCTTGGATTTCCTCTTACTTAATCTATCAAATTTAAAATTCAAAGTAAGTTCAATACATCTTCTTATAGTAATCTCTATTAACAATTATTTTCATACAGAATAATACAAATAAATCTGACAGAAGTCAAAAGATTTTCAGTTAATTCTAAATAATACAGTACATTTGTTGGATATGTCTGCTAATAGAATTTGTTGTATCAATTATATTTTGAAATGTAAAATGTAAATATAAGAAAGTAGAATTTCAATGTTTTGGGGAAACTAAGCCAGGATGCTAAATTTGGTGGTTTATTTACTGTGAGGAAGGTTACAAAGAGTCACTCAGGGCTGTTTTCCTTTAGTGTCAATAGTCTTCTTCAAAGAATCATTTGTGGGGAAGTAGAATTATTTCAAGAAATAAGGTAGACAGTGTAAAATAGCTTATGAATTCTAGAGAAAGATTTTTCTAGCTTCAATTTTACAATTTATAAAATTTGAAACATGATAAAGTTGCATGTATCAATCCAAAGAGATAACGCTATCCCTGTGAAAAGTGAAATAAGCATATATTTCTTTTTGATTTCTAGAAATAAAATAAAGGAAATATTTCACCAAGTACAGTTTCAGAAAACATTATAAAGAAATAGTTCTAATCATCAAATACTAGTTCTCATAGTAAACAAAGTTAAATATTTTTCTGAGATTTAATTCCTTGTCACTGAAGAAGAAAATGTTGGACAGAAGGGAGGACATACTGAAAGAGGAATTAATAGCAGTCATAAGAAAATTATTAACTTCAGAGTGTAGCTTATGTTGTATCAGGTATGAATTTTTTTAGTCAGAAGTAACAAACCATCAAATACCTTAATGAAATAAAGGTGTATTCTACTTTAAACACAGTTTCTACATATCCTATGAAATCTGAAACCACATCAACTATGTGTGATGGTTGTCAATATCTAGACTCTGAAGAGGGAACATATGAAATTTTGTAATAGAAATAGCTAGGAAAAGCTCATCCAACAGCATCAGTTAGGTTGGCTTTGTCTGTGAGAAATGAAGCCATGAATGAGATGATATCCCACAGAACGCCAGCGTAGTCAGTCAGACTTACTCCATCTCCCAGTAATGTATCCCTGGAAGGGCTGGCTCAAGCAGTGGGGTTCACAGCTTAGTAATATTGTCAAGGATGTTCGTTGTTCTCATCTCCTCACTTCCTTGGGTCTTCTCCTTGGGTCCTTTCTCCAGGTGATTCAAAAGGGACTGTTCACATTTCTAACAAAACCATATCCAAGGAAATAAGAAACATTTTTGTTACTTCCTGTGGTACACCTTACATTAATGAACTGTTCTCAGAAGAGATTTAAAACACATCCTTTTATGTGCCATAGAAACATACTAAGATTCTTCAATGGTTTATTCACCCAAAAATATTTAGTATACTCATATAATATGCCAAGTACTGTCCTAGACATTCTTGTGTATTTCAGCATTGAACTAAAAAAAGAAAAAAGGAAAGAGGAAAACCTCTTGCTTTCATGGAGCTTGTATTCTACTTAGGGAATCAGAAAATGTTAAAATTATCAAAAATATATACAGCCACATAATGAAAAGTTCAATGAAGAAAAGAAAAATAGAATAAAGATAAAGCTGGGGATTTTTTAATTTTAAAGAAACAAAAAACAGTAAAAATGATACAGACTTTCAAAACATGATGATAGGAATTTAACAAAGATTATCATATTGCATATTGGTAACTTCAAAGTAGTTGCTCAGATTACCAGGTACAGGCACACAAAATTGCTCAAACAGTATAAGCACTAACTGTTCCTTCCAATCAACTAAGAGAAATTAGTAGTACAGTTCTGTTAGCTGTCTTGTGTGTATCCTGTCTACCTATCTTTTACCCCCTTCCCTTCCTCCTTTCCCCCATCCAAGTTCTTCTTTTTGAGCAGTTTCTTTCCCTTTCATTATATCTATTGTACCTTTTGGGTTTTATTTACTCTTTCAGTTTCTTACACTTTCATAAGTGAAATAAAGGAGAATTTCTGAGTGGGGAACAGAGATGGTAATCCAAGAAAGAGTCCTTGAGGAAGTGAGATTTTGAGGAGACATAAGTCGGGAGGGAGCTGTGTGAATATCTGAGGAAAGTCATTTCTACACAGAACAGCAAGTCCAAAGTCAAACATGTACAAATGAGCCTGACATATTCAGGAACAGTGAGGCAGCCCAAGCGGCTAGAACAGAATGAAGCAAGCAGAGTAGATAAGGAGAGGAGGACGGAAAGCAGTGTGGACTGGTCACAAGCAATCTCACAGTACTGGTGTGGATGCTGGATTTTGTGCTAAGGCAATAGGAAGATATTACATGGTTTAGAACAGTAGTGAGATATGTCCAGATTTTCACATAGTAGATCACCCTGCCTGCAAGGAATGGATTTAGGGATCAAGGGCAGAATCAGAGAGATGGAAGTGTGACTTAGAATGTGATGTAGGTGGCAAAGATCAGAAGACCAACATTCTTCTCTGGCTGACACTAAGTCAAACTATCTTTCATTTCTGTATCTCTTAAGAGTTCTCAAGAATAACTGGAGGTTGTGTGGAGTGCAGCACCCTGGGGGAAGGAGAATCTGACTGGGAGAGTCCAAGCTCTGCTTGGTCCCTCCTAGAACAGTATGTCTACAACCCTTCAGCCCAGTGTATCTTGTTACTCTAAAGTTAAACTCCGGGGCAGGCTTCCTTCCAAGGCTTCTCAATAACAGTGTAAGTGAAATACATGTAAATGAGACACCATCTGCCTTGAGCAACTTTCCAGAGCCTTAAGGGAGCATCTCTGCATGAATCCTAGGTTTCTATCACTGCTTCCTGACTATCTGTAAGTAGCTCAGCTTTTTGCAAGTGTTCTGTGTATGACAGACTCCTGTGAATGGTGCAAATTGGCATGGAGTAAGGGACATGGGAAAGGTGTCTACAACCCTCCCTTCAGATTGAAACAAGCGCATAGTGAACCTACTGCCCACAGAGGTGTTAGACTAAGACTATATTGTGGAAAAATGAATATAGGAAAAGAGTTGACCTCTGGACAAAGGATTGAACTGGCTGTCATTATTTAAATTGATCTTCTGGGAAGATTACATATAGGGAAGTTAAGCGCAAGGTCCATGCAGAGTATTATGGCATCTGACTGTGAGGTAACTTCAGCTACATGAGTTTAAAACAAGAAAGCATTGGATGAATGGTTCGTATTCATGTTGAGCTGGTTTGGCTAAAGGCAGATCCTGAGATGGAGGTCACAGTACAGAATGATTATGAGGAACTCTGATGAACTTATGCTGTGGGAATCTGAAGCTTCAGCTGCTCCTTAACAGCTCCAGTGATCTGTGACACTGCAGTTTCTGAGTAGTGTGGTATGCAATATGGCTGTATAAGTTCTCATAGTTACGGGTATGCTTCTATTTCTATGGATTGACCTGAACATAGAAGCTTATGAGTGTGCTCCAAACATTGTGGGCAATTTTGACAGAGGTTCTGTAGGTAAAAAAAAAAAAATTAAAATCCATATTCAAAATTTTAGTAACTATTCCTGTCAGAATGAGTTGCTGTGATTTCAGAAAAAAAAATTGTTACCCATTTTCCAGCATATGCCTAGTCGGGCTCCTTGAGAGATAGTGTGACATCAAGGATATGGTGTCTTGGTCACTTTTCTCATTGCTGAAACAAAATACCTGACACCTAATGTTAAAGAAGGAAAGGTTTCATTTGGCTCGCAGTTTGTAGAGGTTCAGTCCATAATTGGCTGGTTCCAAGGCAGGGTGGTGCACCAGGGGGGCATCACAGAAGAGGAAAAACAGTTCATGGTGTGAAAGGTGGAAGGCAGGAGGCAGCAAGCAGCTGGTGATTACAGCAGACTTCTTTCTGTCCATTATATGCTATCCAGGCCACAGACCCCGAGGATAGGCAGCACCCACTCCCAGAGTGGGTCTTCCCATTATGTACACCTAGAACTATGCCCAACCAGTGAGTGGACCAATTTAGTAATCACAGGACTCTTAATGCCAGCATCACACGCTTTACCCCAGCATCACACACTCTAGGTCCAGCCATCTCTCTGAAAACTCCTGCCTATGACCACAGGACACTTTGGAGGAACATCTAGACATGATCAATAATGTCCCCAAATCATCACCTACTAATAAACGGTTCCCCGTAAGACCACATACGCAAGCTTAGGTTAAGGTACCAGTGCGACAGCAGTAAGTGGAACGGCGTCTGGCTGGTTTGCTTTCGGCTTATTCTGGCTTATACTTGACCCTTAGGTACGTCGCTTTCATTCCTCCGACGAGTGGTTATTTCTGGTCCGCCTCAGAGCAGTGGCGTGTTAAGTCTGTCAGAGTGCAGCTTGTATAGATACTTTTTATTTTATGGTCACGTTTTTCATTTTCAGTAGCACTTCAGGGATTGATTTTCAAATGAGGTGTCACTTTGCACTCTGGGTGGCATAACCTTGTTCCAGAATCCCAAAGGTCTAATTTTTATATTTTGCCTGGATCTTGGCTGAGGAATCTGCACTGGATCCAGGAAGCAATGCTCAAGGTAAGGACCAGAGCTCCCCTGAAAAGAAACCCAGCCATCCTCAGCAGTAGACAAGTCCTGCGTTCATCTGATAACAGCTGAGTTCATATCAGGAAAGGCAGCGTGGACAAGCTTCTCCAGAAGAACCAACAGTATCACTTCTTCCGTTCCAGTTCCCCTTTTTAAGTTGTTGGCAGCAACCCTCAGGTGGGGCCTCCACATCCATCACCACACTGATTCAGATCAGGTGGGTGTTAAAAGTTGGCCACTATCAAAGACTAGGTTGAACAACCCTAAGTTATTGCAGGCTGGTCAGGCCTGTAATCTCCCAAGCTAGTGGATGGATGAAGGCATAAGTAAAAAACGAGACCATGGAATATGATTTCAGGGCTTCTAGGAGGGGCTAATTCTCTTTCATCTTCTATATTCTCTGAATTAGCCAAAGACTTTTCTGGGTCACCTGTATTTATTAGTCTTACGAATAAGGGAGAGGGAACACTGAAGAAAACGCAGGAATCTGGGAAGGACTTGGGAATCCTTTCAAGGACTCCTCCGAGTAATATTACGTTAATGTAGGAGAACTATGTTATCTCCAGGCAGGCCTTCACAGCAGGGCTGAGATGCCTGCAGCCATAGTCTCCTTGAAGTTAATAAGGGTAGGTAGGAGCCAGGCATCCTCAGTTGTTGTTACCTTGTCCTTGAGGTGTCACAACATCACAGGCCAATACAGGCCTCAGCAGTGACCAGTGACTCACAGAGGTTCATTTACTATGAATCAGCTGCCCATCCGCAGCCAAGGTGCCTAAGCTTCAGACAACTCCCGAGTAAATGTGTAACAGCCAATTAGTTAATATTAAATCCTGCTCAGGGCCGCTTTGTAGTGGTCCCCAACAGACACCAGTTGTCAGTCCATGACAACACGTATGCAAGAGTACGTGCTTTTAGTCTTTCTAGATTATTTCACTTAGTATAATATTTTTAAATGTTCTCACCACAAAAACCATGCAATGAGAGGTCTGTTAAATAACTCGATTTAATGATTTCACATTATATTCAATAATCTTAACAGCATTTTCTGCCTCATAAATATATACAACCACAATTTGTCCATTTACTATTTTTAAAAAAATGGAAACAAATTAAAACTAGGTAGACTACCAGTACAGATAACTGCAGAGGCATCAACTTAATCATCCAGCAGGCACTGGCAGCCCCAGATGGTTAGCTTAGGCTAGGAGTAGGTGATGAGATTTGCATTTTAAAGAGATGTTATGGGCGCAATCTACATATAATGTTAACTAATGATAAAATGATGAAAAAAATGAAGTGATCTTGTGTGTAGTTATGGTTTTGCTTGACAAAGGAAAGTCACTGCAGGTTACTAAAGAAAAAATGATTTTATCTGGTTTGTGTTTCAGGAGAAAAATGAAATACTCTGGTGGTAAATGAATTATGAATACATATAAACCAGTTAGAAAGCCACTGAGACAAAGCAAATGCATTCTTAAAAAATTGTTGCTAAAGAAAAATATTCTATAATTCACATGGTCCAAAGTTATTAGCTTCTCTAAACTCAAATTAACTTATTTCAAATTATTTATCTTCTTTCAATTTACCCTAGACTTGAAGTTTTACTAATCATTTGAATTATTCCTTCCTTCAATACATGTGTCTGCATTTATTCACCGTGGAACACATCAACAGTCTTAGTCTTCATCTCATACCGTGATACTGCAGGGTAAATCTGGAAGAGAGAGGAGAGAGGAAAACTATGACATATGACTCTTTCTGATTGCTGAGGGAAAAGAGTCCACAAAGCAGACACTGCAATCAGGCAACAAGAAGTATCAATGACGTTGTGAACTGCAATAATATTTTAGTTTAAATATTCTCCACGAGGAATGAAGCAGATTGACCTTCATATATTTGACCACTAGGACAATGGGTATGGAGAAGCAGCGGTGGATGCCCAGGTATTGTCTAACCGCAGTACCTCTGTAGTGGAGGATGTGTGGGTTTGAAGGGCACCAGTGACAAGAGGATGTCTCGGGGGCCATTAATCCTGGGCTTAGGTATTCTTTCAGAGTTAAGCAAGGAAGGATTTGCTGTTAATCTTGAGCCTTCAGGGGAAAGTGAGCTAGTTTCTCTTCCTATGCACAGTGAGGTGAAATATCTATAGTTCTTGGTCAACCCATGAAGGATCTGAGAAGAGAATGTCAAATTGCTGTTGGAGTCCTTGGCGTATACCAGTCTCATAGAGGAGACAGTGAGGAGCCACAAGAGAAAGGGCAAAAGGGTTGGATATATTCCTTGTTAGAGAATCACCAGTCCAGAAATCACTTTGAGGTAGTCCACACAAACCTGGTGGTTGTGGTGTAAACAGTCTGTTTGATTTCAACCGAGATGACAGTGGACAGGAGCCATCAGCAGAGCTGAGATAAAAATGCCATCATGGGCAGAAAAGGAGGAGCCTATGAAAGGTGTCAATGCTAATTTTTAAGGAAAGACCTTTGGCAGAATGAGAACACTAATAAGTCCCAACACGCTGAGAAAAGAAAGCAGGCAGAAAATAATCCAAGAAGGACTAACTACCTTTCAGTGTATTTTTAAACAGTTTATTTGAATGAAAGGTGGCTCAGAATATATATGCTGTTGTTTAAAGAGGTGTGTGCACAGTCAGTAGAAAACCTTAAAGTTCATTATACAGAGCAGCTACTTACCCCTGTCTCCCGCTGCACCTTCTTTCTCACGCACGTCTGCTTTTTCATTCTTTTCTGGTCCCGCGGAATGTGATTCTTTGGGCCTTTTCTCTAGTAAGTTTTCACTTTACACTCTCAAGGCTAAGGAGAAGATATCCAATGTGTTTTTTGCTGTTCTAGGTCTCAGTTGACAGGAGCAAGACTCTGATAGTCTTGAGTCCTCTCTTCCAGTCAGACCACAGAGGTCATTGTTGCCAAGCCAGCCTCAATGAAGGACCTTTTGTTATATCACAGCTTTGGCAGCTGGTGCTGTCACAGACATCCTTTGTTTAAATGGCTGTGGTCAAGGGAGGGGCCCCTGCCAAATACTAAATAAAAGACTGGCTGATGTTTCCATTGAATGCACTCAGAACCCTTTGGTAGTATACACAAGCCATCCATGGCTTTCATAGACTGGACACTGTAAGTAAAAAACCTCACTGATTATGTCTTTGGAATGAACTATCTCTCTAAATTGAGGCAAAATTACTGCATCATTTCCTATTCCCTAAACCCCTTTTTACCTTTTTGGAAACACTTTAAGCCTTCTGATAAAAGCTGCCTCAAAGGCTATGACCATTCAGACAAAAACTAACCAATTGTCTTTAGGAAGTTGAATTTTCACTTCCCTCTAGTGGGAGTAGAGGAGGCACTTTTGCAGCTAGTGGTGGAATCCTGTGTCACTTAAGGAAGAGGTTAAATTCTGACGAATGTGTTCTTCGGCGATTTTGTCATTGCATAAGCATCTTAAAGTGTACTCCCACAAACCTAAATGGTGTAGGTCAATCAGTACATGACCTATTGAGCCAACCAAGAGACCTGATAGAGGAGATGTAGGAGTCTGCTTGCTATCAGTGTAACATACTACACCATTTTATGGTAAAATATGTTTTCTTCTTTTTTAAAGTAGAAAGTATACACTAAAGTAATGATAAAAATACAGTATGGTAAGCCAACCAATAATAAAACATTCATCATCATTATCAGATATTATTGTATAGCTATATTTTCATAAGACTGAGAGTACAGTAGTTTTATACAATCATCACAATAGTGAGTAGTCAAATTATCTAAAACATTACAGTGTCTATGACATTACTAAGCAATGGGAATTTTTCAACTTATCATCTTATGGTACTGCAAGTATGTATATGGCCTACTGTGAACTGCAATATCATTATAAAGTATGTGACTGTAATTGGGGTTGAAGTTTGAGGCAGTAAGCACGTTCCACATTATTGGCCACAAAGAGCTACAGAGAAAAAAAGAGGTAATATAACTTTAGTATGATAAAATGAATATAAGGCTAGGAAGTCCAAAGCACTGTGGAAAGAAAAAGAAGATCAAGAACGAAAGCCTAAATGCCCAGAACCTAAACGTGGAGCACAAATATGAGTACAGGTGAGGCCCAGAAGGTACCAAAGAATGAAGAGTTATCACATGCCCAGGAGCTATGTGGGCACAAAGTCCTTATTAGGCAACTGCCTAGTAACAATAAGACATCATAATCAACAGTTTGAGAGTTTGAACCACCTACAACTTCAAGCCAAATTCAGGTCACTCTGCTCTTCTGGTGAGGTGTTTTCACAGGAACCCACTTCAGCCTTTTTTTTTATTCTTGTTCACTTGGTTGTTTTGTTTTGTATTGTTTTGAGACAGGGTCCCATTATGTAGGCCAGACTAGCCTTAAATTCACTATGTATCCCAGGCTGGCCTCAAACTCAGCAATCTTCTTGTCTTGGCCTCCCAAATCCTAGAATTATAGGCTTGTACTTTTAGGTCTAAAATCACTGCTTTGAACAGAGTTAAATGCTCAAAAACTGGTTTTACAAACCATTAGATCAACAGGGCTGTCATGACTTCAAGTACATGACAGAAAGAAAGTTTTGCACCAGCATTTGAAGGATGAAATAAAAATACTATGGCATTTTAGCAAAAACAGTTAAAATGAACAGCATGTTATACTTAAATATTGCTCTTGGAGTGACTCAACTAAATATTACCAGCAGCCAGAGTAGCTGAAATTAGAAAGACCTAGTTATACAGACCCAGTGAAAACACGAGGCTCAGGCTTGTCTTTTTCAGCAGAAGAGTATAGAATGTTGAACACCTTACAAGTGAATTAGTGAGTTATTAAGATACATATGTAAGCATGTGTTTTCCCTGAAAACTACAGGTGAAATACAAGCTGATGTGTCATCTCTACTCTTGAAACCAAGCTACATTTGCCTATATCAGTAAGGACTGTCTCTCTGACATGGGCCTTTGTTATGTATTGATTCTAAGCTGAAGACAGTGCATCAGTGAAAGATTGTATGGGAGTTTTATGAGTGATGATCCAGTTGATTGGTTCTAAATCTTGGACAGGTCATTGTCCATCACCTACTAAAGAGTTCTAACCTTCTAAAGAGCTCTAACATTTGTGAATACTATGTTGGAACTTATTCTCAAAGAAAAGTTAAAAACATTGTCTCCATAGGGCATTTGTGAAAAATTCCGGGTAGTCACTAAAACTGGATCTCAGTAACCTCTTTCAGTGTTTAAATGTCTATATTTTGCAAGCACTATGTGAGGCTCTGAGAGATCTTCCCGATGAGAAATCAATCTAAAAAAGCATCCCTCTGAATTTACAAATAAGCCATTGAAGCAGAGATCAGCAGTCCACAAAGGGATAAACATGTTATACCATAGGCTAAACATGGAAGACACAGCATCCACATGAAGTTGAAATGCCATGGGCTGACTTTGGTTTGTTGACAGATTTGTTTTTATTAGTTTTTTTTGACACTGTCAAAGATCCAGAGATATATTCTGTGTTTGGGAAGCATATCATCTGGAATTACTGACAGTTAATCACTGACATAAATTTCTGATGTGAATTTGTAGAGACCGCAGTCCCTTATTCACTTGGCCAGAACAGGAGGCCCTGAAAAAGAGAATGAGAAATTCGCTATTCCAATGGCTCTTGATGCCCGCATTCATCAGCGTCATGAGAAGAGTCTGTTAATACACATGGCTGAGGCCCACTGCCACAGTTTCCAACTCAGGGGGCCTGGGCTGTCTGCCGAACAAGTACTTTTAAATTCCTAGACAGTGCTCATAGTCTGGTCTGAGAAACTGTTTTTTAGACTGCTGCCTCTTCATGTAGGGTCTGCTATTTTCGAATGCTTGGTAACAAATACGTGCTGATGTGCATCAAGCTGGATACAAAGGCGGTGCTGATCCCTGATTCCTCCACTATCTGTCATCTTACAAAAAAGAAAAAAAGTCCTTATTAACTTCTATGCTCTAGCGTGTTTACCTACAGTGTTTCATTTGAGAGTACGGTGTTCTCTAGCAAATGTAATTCAGGCATAGGTTATATAAATAAAATATACACAGTACAGCCTAAGAATCTTCTTTCTCTGTTTGTCACGTCTCATTTAAAGAAGCGCTACTTTGGTTTTGTTTTTCTTGGTTGTTTTAATACTTTAAAAGTACAAGAATGAAAACATATCAACAAGCAGACAGCCACTTACAAAGTAGCACAAGAGCAGTACAATCAAAACTGAATTACAGGCAAGGTGGCAGGGAATTAACAATGGTTGTTGTATTACATATTGATAACTTCAAAGTGTGTGCTCAGGAAAACACATATAGACACACAAGATTGATCAAACAACTACGCATTAACGGTTCCTAACAATAAAGTGACTAGACTCTGTAGTACAACTATGTTAGCTATCCTGCATATATGTACATGCATAATTATCCCTTTCTTTCGTCTTTCCCCTCATCCCAGTTGCTCTTACTTTTGAACAGAGAAACATTACTTTGATATTGGGAATCATTACAATAAAATGTAATTATTAGATTCTTTTCTCAAAAACTCAACATTTGAAAACTGTCACAACACCTATTAAAAACCTCTGCTCATCTCTCTGTCTTTCAGTAATTTTCAGGGGTATAAAATCCAAGATTTTTCTCCTTAAGAATATAAAAGTTTTGAAACTGTACAAACTACTGAAACCACACCTTAAGAGCTTGTGTCAACTGTTAATTAATTGGGAAGCCAAGGTATTTGGTTGGATTTCTTTTTAGTTTTCAAATTTTGCATTTAAAGCACACCAGGAAAAAAATTCCAGAGAATTATTTTAAATTTCTTTCTCAGAGACTTCAATTTTTACTTAGCACAATTTGAGTTAGCTCACTCTAACTCAAAGGTCACTGCATATACAATTCTGACATAGCCTAAAACTACCTTGAAGTAGTTTTAGTGGGACTGATCGTGGGGAGCTGGAGTTGCTTAGAGGTTGAAAACTAGCCAGTCGCGGTGCCACATTTTCCATGGCCAGAGTGATGGGTCTGAAATGATGCAAACCCCTCCTGGAGCACTTCTCTCCTGGCACTGAGGGGAAGGTTTGCCTTGCTGTGGGATTTCAGGGGATGGTCTTGCTGCTGTAAAGAGATATAGCTTATGAGTCAAGTAAACAGAACACAGCAAACCTGGCAGGTGCTCAGAGGCACAAGATCATGATGAAATCAAAGAAAGCATCATTTAATGCAAAATATATGGACTCCACATCTTGGATTCACGTACCTACTTTTCAATATGCTTTGAAAACATTGTTTGCTATCTTCAAGCCTCAGGTTATTTATTTCTCTATTTTATTTCTTTTTTTTTTTGTCTTTTTGAGACAGGGTCTCACTATGCAGTTCAGGCTGACCTTGAGTTCACTTTGTAGCCCAGGCTAGTCTCAAACTCACAATGATCCTCCTGCCTTAGCCTCCTGAGTGGGGGCGGCTAGGATTATAAGCATGCACCAGTATGCCCGGCAACTTATTTATTTCTAATATAGACACCTCAGCAGGTTGTGAGGAGCAAATGAATTGATTTGTGTAAAGCATGGGCAGTGTATGATGCATGATATATGCAATAGGTATGCTGGATATTTTTACATTTGTTGGTCATCTGTTCTATCCAGTAAACTGATACATAAGTGAAAAAAGTTTACACCTACTTCTTGCATAATACAATAAACACGTACATTTTTCCAACTGAAAGTTCAATGGGTCAATTGTATATTTTAATATCAGATACACTGAGCAAAATTATATTGGTAGAGTGTTATTTTTCTATACATGTTTATAGTACTATGATTAATTGTTATGAAAACTTTAGGTAATGATCCCTAATTTCTAAGTGTTATGTATTAATGTTATCAGTTGGGAAATCATTAATAAATGAGAAAAAACTATATTACTCAAACATATAATAAATAAGCTCTGAACAATAATTTCTTCTTTGTGAAATAAAGGAGCTCTCTAATGAAATTTTAATTCTCTAAGCTATCTAATTTATTTAAAATATCAATTCTTTTTTAAAAAACTCATATTTTAGAATTATAAAACTTTGTCACCAAAGGAGGTCAAATATTCATTAGTCAAACATTTTTATATTGAAAATTGCTGTCTAAATGACTTATGCCTTCCTGAAGGTTGTTTTGATGATGAAAGACACGAGATTTAAAAGCTGTCAGGAAAAAGCAGACAGAGTTAAAATGGAAACAGCACAGAATAGAAGAGTGACTTTCATTTAATCTTCTTAGGAGAACAAAGAGCAGAAATGAAAAGCAGAAAGACAACAACATGTGTGATACCACATAGTAAATACAACTTTGTAGAGGAGGTAGAAAAAGGTGTGATTTGCAAACTAGGTGGAAGGTTACTTTTGTTTTTTCATAATATCAAATTTGGGGTTATGCAAATACACATTCAGTAAATATTGGGTTTTGAGCTTCAGTTATTTAGATAAAACATCCTATAACTGCTAACCTTTTAAAGCTATTACTTTCCAACAAGCCTCTTTCCTTTTTCTAAATAATTTTGATGTTCTAACCCAAGTGAAAAATGTCCAGTATTGAAAAACAAATAAACAAAGAGGCACTCTCTGCTATTCTCATGCTTAGTGAATCTAAACTGTGAGCATCACTTACTCTTCCTAAATCAATAAGATGATTTCCCAATACCATGAGCTATAAATCTCTGGTTTTCTTCTCTTTGTATTTGACCCTTACAATGCCACATGCAAATTACTGATACCATAGTGGGTGGGTGTCAGTGTAAAAATGCAGATCTTTAACGGAGAAAATGTTGCAAGAAATTCTCCTTAGGCATTCTAAGACCAAAGCTCTTGCCTGCAAAAATGATTAAGCAGGTAACTTTAGAGAATAGTTCTCTTGTGAATCTAAAGAAAAGTTTGTAAAAGATGCACATATATGTTGATGCAAAGATGCAGAGAAAGGGGGTGAAAGGATCTGCAGCAAGACCCTGTGTGACTCCGCGCTCTTTGCTGCTCTCTGATCCCCAGCTTGCTTGCTCCTCAGCGCAGATTACTTCCACTCCTCCTGTGGGTCCTGTGGGTCCAGCTCACCAGCTTCCTCCCGGAACAGGTTTAGCTCTCGCCTTTCGTGCCCCGAGGTCTGTGTCGGCATCTCGATTACTCTCATCCCTTTCTTCTGCTCGGGGTGTGTTTAAGGGTGCACTCATTGTTTTCTGGATTTTTATAATGAAACTCCTTTTTGTTGATCTCTGTCCAATGTTCTTGAGCCTATATTTCAGGTTCCCGTGCCAGAACTTTTAAGATTCTTACCACCTCGTTCTAGGTAGACCTATTCTACTCTCTCATTTATTTCCCTATAGTAATGGGCTTGAATGCTTCTCTCTTACTCACTGAACTGAAAGTTCTCATGCTCCTTACCTCTGTGGAGTGCACTCTGCACAGGACTTGTGTTGCCTACATTTTGCTCATGTGTTAGTATCACCCGAGCAGACATGGTTTTGGTCTCATTCTCCTTTAATTTTGTACAACAGCACCCCCCATCTTAGTACTAATGGCATGTGATGAATGATTTCATCTCTATAACACAGATGCAAATGTCAGGTATCAGGATCAAAGAAATAATTGAAAAGAGAACTCCCAGGGGCTCCTCAGCACACATGAAATAACTAGTAACAAAAATTCACCAGGAAATTAGTAAACCATGAAGGAAAAGAGGATCAGGCAGTGGCAATGGCCCACTGACAAGAAAAAGTTCTGTAATTGCTATTTCTCAACATGCGCATCTTCTCCAAGGATTACTCTGGGAGCTTATGGAGAGACTAAAATATATCTCACTTATTAAGATTCTAACAGCCAGTAACAAAGTCTTGGGAAGCAGGACTTCTCAGAGATATCATGAAGCTGAAATCTTTACAAGAAGATTCATACCCTCACCAGAAGAGACAGGAGAGAGCTCGTTTCCACTCTCTGCTCTTTAAGGACAAAGGAAGAAAACAGGCATCTGCAAATAACAAGGAGGGTCCTCATTAGACACTAGATCCTCAGTCTTGGACTTCCCAGCCCTCATATCTGCGAGAAGTGAATGTCTGATGTTCTCTCACCTAGTCTGTGTAAGTGTGCTGTAGCCTCTCTAAGAGCACTTGTGAGGAGGGCCAGAGTGGTAAGAAGAAACCAGGTTTGAGGTTGACACAGCTTGGAGAGAGATTCAGGAAGGTGAACGCATTTAGTGTGCTGGGATGAAAGTCATTGATTCACAAGTTTAGAAAAAGGTCAGGGGTTGTTGGTTCAGAAACCTTTGTTATTTTTTGATTCTACATGTTTTAGTTACTTTGTACATTTCAGGTAAAATTGTAGCTGAGTGGGAGCATTAAATTGAAACTCATCTGTGTTGGAAAATAAATGGTAGCTGTTACACAATATCTTCCAGTGGTCATCTCCAGCTTACTGTGCCATGGTGGGGGTTAAGCAGTCTTAATAAACTGAGTTCTAAAATGTATAAGAATATGCTATGAAGAGTCTGAAGAAGAAAGATATACCAAGGCAGTAGTGTCAATAGCGACTCAAAAAGTGTAACACAAAAAATAGAATGGAATTTATCTGATAAATAACACTATATACTATTACTATAGAATGTAACTTTAAATGTAATATTTATACTATATTTATATATTAAAATGGTATTTCAATGTAGTGAAAAATAAAACAACATTAATGCATTAGAAACTCCAACTTGGTAGTAAAGAACAGTACTCTTCATTAATCTATCTTCAATATAGACTCTAAAAATAAAGTTTTAGGATAGTCAAGGATTTTCCTGTCTATAACAGAGCAGAAAAAGTATGAGAAAAGTGAAACAAAGCATGAAAAATGGGTTAGCAACAGGATTGTAACTGCAGACACTTATCTTTATAATGGAAATGATGCAAGAATTGTGGCAGACACAAAACAACAGTTATCCCAGGGCTGGCTAAAAATGCTTTTATACAGAGCAAGAAATTGGAAGGGGAGTGGGATGGGAAAGGTGGGCATTTTAAGGTTGGGGGTAGAAAAATATTTGAATGTCGGCAAGAACAAAAGATAAAGTAGAATTTCTACTGTTTGAAGTTGTAGTCTTTCTCTAATGCAAAAATTTCTTCAGTACTCGTCAATATTTTAATTAACTTGTTTTCTAGAAAGTTTACTTCCCCAAGCTATCAAACTTATTTCATTTTTTCCCAGTTCCATAACAACAGTGACAACAAAAGCTATCTTGGAAAGATTCCTGGAATGTGCAATGTGCAAACTGTCTTGAGTAATTTGACTATTTTTATACATATTTGCATTACGATTTGTCTAAAGAATAAAACTGTAGCATTGTAATAGAGTCTGGAGCATCATTGAGCCTGGTAGGGTACAGGCTGAAAATTTCCTTTGTCTCTTTTGTATTTTCTTTAATGTAGCACCATTTTTATAAACTTAGGTAATTCTGCTGGTAGACAATTAGCCAACTGCCCTCAGGATCACATTCATCGTATTGTAGTTGTAATTTACTATCTGAAACTGTATATGGAGTCAAGCCCTCTCCAAATTAGATTCAAACTATGATTCAATAAAATCATATCACTCAGTTGTTTAAATTCAAATACAGATGATCTTCAACTTACAATGATTCAATTTAGCATTCCCTGACTCTATGATAGTGGAAAATTGATGCACATTTAATAGAGCATGTACTTTGCATGTTGGATTTAGATCTTTTTTTCCCAAACAAACAATTTGTAGTGAGATATGCTTGAAATACTGGGCAGTGGCAGAGAGCAGCAGTTCCTAGTCATCAGGATGATCATGAGCATGAATGACAGTTACTCTTCACATATCACATTACCAAGCTATAATATTCAGTAAGTTATAGATGCCAAGAACATATGCAACCTCAGATATTTAAACTATTGAGAGCTTCATCAGGACATAAGCCTAGTGCAAAGCCAGGAGTATCTATATAATCTTGTGGATAGCATTCATAATCTGATTGTGTATACATGATGAACGTAGTCTTGATTTAAAAACTATGCAGTCTCTTTCACAATAAATACATACTAAAGCTTATCTTGGTGTTCACTAAATATTTAATGAAGCCGCCTTCTTTATGTCTCTCTTCCTGAGAGAGCGAGTCAACACAGCAACAAGGGATGTTTGCACCATTGCACGTTTCAGATACAACCAGGGTAAAGTGCAATCATATCTTCTCAAAGAATTTAACATCAAAGTAGCTTTAAATGTATGAATGGAGAGATCCGGGGAAGATGGCGACCAGGTGAGCAGCAAGGGAGCGAACCTCCTTAATAAACACCACCAGCTTGAGACAGACTTGGCGAGCGTGAATGCCGGGACCTCGGCTGGGAAGTTTAAACTGGGCGTATTTCTCTGAGATGCTGGGGGAGATGTGGTAGGGCGGACCAGGCTGCCGGGGCGAGACGTGGGAAAGCCCCAGACGCTGGGAGCCAGGGACGATCCGTGCGGGGAAGAAGCTTGGCTTGGTCCAAGCGCAGTGGGAGCGCAGCCGCCTCGGTCCCTCCCGCCTCCCGAGCCAGTGCAGCCCCCCGGAGACTCCCGACAGAGATCGGCTTGCTAGCGGCGGAGACGCCCGGCAATCCCACGTTTCGCGCGTGTCGGGCGGGCCGCGCGGAGGGCCCCAAATGCCGCCGGGAGCGGAGAGAAAGATTTGCTGGGTCCTAGCGCCCCGAGAATACAGACAGCTCGATCCCTCCCGACCCCCGAGCCGGCGCAGCTCTCCGGCGACTCCCGACAGAGATCGGCTCTCTGGCGGCGGCAACGCCCAGCGGTCTCACGTTTCGTGCGCATCGGGCGGGCCGCGCAGAAAGCCCCAAAGGATAGACTGGCACCTTGGAACCTTCATGCCTGCAGGGACTCCAATAACTGGTGAGATATCGGCGCTCACGAACAGATCACCGAGTGGGGGAGGAGATCCATCCCTATAACTGCAGGGAACCCTGGGAGGGTGGGGGAGCAGTCTTACACACCTCACCCAGGTCACTAGGTAGGGAGTATCTAACCAATATCTGTACAGCCTTTTAAGCGGAACTCTCAGCAGAAAGCTTAAGGGACATTCTCCCAAAGAGAAGGAATCATTCGAGCAGCCT
>PVLD010006226.1:0-102704 GCA_004027595.1 Dinomys branickii
ATTAATTAAAACACTATTTCCCAAGCCAGAGCCAAACAAAGACAAAAAATAAATAGGGTCCTTGGTTGAAGAATGGACAGCGATTCTGGAGTAAATGCAGCTAAACATGTTGTTTATTTTCTGGGGAACTTCTCTGTGCCATGCCTTTTTAGACTTGCTTTTTACTGTGACTGGGAAAAAGGAACATTCACTTGTAAAAAAATAAACTAATCTGTGTAATGCTAATAAATCTCTTTCCCGTCACAGTTCAGACTTCCTACTACTGTGAAGCCTGAAATACTCCAATTTTCTGTCATTTGTTTTGTGTGTGTGTGTGTGCGTGTGTTCTTTTTTATAGTTTAATACCAAACTCTTTACTCCGTTCACACCCTATTTCTCATGACAGCAGCTCAAAATTGAGCTGTGAGCTTATCCTGGTAGACACACCTGTCACTTCAGTGACTGTACAGCCCTCATTACACTTCATTGTGTGGCTGGCCTGTAATTAGGTCAGTTGACCCTTAAGCTCAAGCATATCTCTTTTTAGCTGTGTGCCATTAAAAAAAAAAAAATACAGAGACCCGTGTACATTTGCACATCCACTAGTGGGTCTTACACAGCAAAGTTGGGAAGTGGAATTGCTGAGTAAGAAGATTTGTGCATTTGTTCAATTTTGTTTGTTCTACTAATTGCTTCCCAAAAGGGGCTTTGCCATTTGTGTAACCACAGAGGGGACAGGGTGACATCTTCCTCCTCACCTCGTCACACATACTTCTAAATGTGTTGTGCACATGCACTGTGGTCCGTACAGAGTTTTAATTCTAAAATCTTTCAGGAATTCATTAGACCAGAGTGGCGCTGTTGAGGTGATTGGAGTTAGTTTAATGGTAAATGTTAGAAACAGGTTAGAGGGGCTGGGGATATAGCTCAGTGGAATAAGCGCTTGCCTAGCAAGCGCAGGGTCCTGAGTTCGATCCCCAGTACCGCAAAAAACAAACAAACAAACAAACAAACAAACAAAAGAAACAGGTTAGAAAATGCTGCCTTAAAAGATAGTACTGTCGTGAAGCTTTGTTGATAAAGGGGAAAAGTTAAGCATACTGGCCAAATTTGATAGGAAAGAAATATAAGTAGAATATTATAAATTAAATTTATAGTATTTAAAACACTTTAAAATTTCATTACAACTGTGATGCATATTAATATATCCATGACAAAGAGGGCCTTGAAGAATGTGGGGAAATATTTTGTATGGGTGGCAGTAACGTTTCCGCCTCGTGCGCTAGCGTGACGGTCAGTAGTTCTGGGTTCTCGTTTGCCTGCTCATTTGCTGAAGAGTTTTGGATAAAGTAGTTGAGTCTCTTTGATTTGGGTGTGGGAACTTCATAGATTTCTGTTGTGTTTGTTGGACCATAGAACCAGGCTGATGTACTTTCCTAGGTTATCTGAATTAATCTTAGATCATTTAAATGCTAGATAAGTATTTTAATGATGATAATTACCATAACATTATAATTTTCCTGTCCCTCAATAGTGATAAAGTATTCAATGCTCATCTGTCTTTGCAGACAAGCATGAAGCAAAGTTAAAAGGAGTAATATACTTCCAAGCCATTGAAGAAGTGTACTACGATCACCTCAAGAATGCTAACAAGGTAAACACCAGTTTGTTAAGTTCCTACAATTTGAATGCATAATCAAGGTAGGCAAAAGGTATTGTTGGAACTTTAAGCTGTTTAGAGTTGCTGTCCTCAAAGAACAGATAGATATGATCAGAATGGTGCTGAAAGTTAGTACTAAAATAGGCAGGGCAGCTGACTCTCGAGGGGCGTCATCAGGCAGTGAGGGAATATTCTGGATACACACGTTTGGGTGACCTTGCAGATTGACTGCTAGCATGGTGGCTGGTGGCCACTGTACAGCTGTGAGGGAATCGTAATTTAGTAGGATCTTAGCAGGACTAGCAGTAACTGCAACCATTTCATGTACCGCTTTTCAGTAGGTACCATGCTTTATGAGCTAGCCCGTAAGAATTTGTGAGCTCTGCTGAGATTTCCTGTGGTGGGAAGGCCGGAAATGTGGTCATTCCTAAGAATGGCCCGGGAGGGGTGTAACTGAGCAAGTGTGATGCCCGTATAACTTCCTGTCAGCGGGAACCTTCTAAAAGGAAGAAGCTTTCCCATGTCTGATACTTCATGTTTCATTTTAAGATATCTTTCTTCTCCTGTTTTGAATTCCAGAGCCCCAATCCGTTACTCACCTTTAGTGTCAAGACACATGACAGAATCTATTACATGGTGGCCCCATCGCCGGAAGCCATGCGGATCTGGATGGATGTCATAGTCACTGGGGCAGAAGGTTACACTCACTTCTTGTTGTAGTGAATTGAAGCAACAGTCAACTTCAGGGCAGACTGCAATAATCTCTTACAAGAAAGAAGCCATATTCAGTCCCAGATGGAAGGACCCAACACACCCAAACCCTTCACTGTGTGCACTCAGAACTCCTTTCATAATGAGAAGTTGTTTGTAAAAAGGGAAAGAAAGAAAGAAAGAGTTTTAAGTCAAAGCTTGATCATAAGTGGCAAAAGAATCAAAGCTCCTAGAGTGAAGAAACACTATTTTGATAAATATAACTAAAAGAACATTTTTAAAAAATTTCTTTAATTTTATTTTTCAAGATAAAAGAACCAAAACATTAACAAACACAGAGACATAAATGAAACAGCATAAAAACAATAAAGAATTTCAGACAAGGTGAAAAGAAATTAACAATGGTTGTTGTATTATATACTGTCAAAAACTTTTATCAGTTGGCTTTGGTGAAATAAAGAGTTTACAATATGTCTGATATGTGTACTTATGAATATGGAATTACTGTAGCATCTGAATCGTTGCCATTGACATTATGGTAATCAGCTGGCTTTTTCTTTTGAAGTACCATTTCACAAATACAAGCAGCTAAAAGCTTAGTGGGGAATGTGTTTTAGGAGTTTTGCCGTTAGGAGTACTTTTTAAGTACTCCACCAAAACCAAAGACTTGACATGACTTCTGTTTAATGGTAGTAGCTTAAAGTAGTTTAAAATAGTAGTGTTTCTTTATATTTTAAAACAGTATTTTGATGCACAGGAAATGGACTTTGCAATGTCATTGCCACGACAAGCTACTGTACATCTATAGTAAAACACTTTTTGTAAAAGAAAGAAAAATCTGTATTTTAGAAAAAAGCCGTCTCAGCCAAAATACATGTTATCACATTGGGCAATTTTAAATAAAGAGAATATTTGATGTGAGGAGCTTTTTTTGTGCAAGATTTCTCCATTCTCAGTGCTGAGAATGAAGGCAACCAATAGCTGATTTCCTTCAGATGGTCCCATTTGTCTCTGTTACGGTGCACACCTGTCAGTCCCACCCTCACGTGACATCGCTATGAAACCACAGTTGTCTTCCTCAAAGAACAGAACAATTAAAATAACTATATGCAGAAGTGGTAGAAAGGCAAAGTTCAACTTAACATTCTCTATATGTATTTCCTTACCATTAGACTTTGATTTTTAGAGTCAATTTTTGTGAATGACGTGACTTCAGGCAAATCTCTGTTATAATGGATTTTCAAATATCATTTAAATACTTTTTTATGTTTTGTGTGTTTGCAAGTATGAGTGTACTGCTTCCTAAAACAGTGAATGAGTAGAAATATAAAATAATGACTGTTTGCAAGATTAAGTGACTAAAAGTGTCTTCAAAACTTTGTCAGGCTTGACTAGGTACAATTATTTTTTTATGTTTGCAATATACTTTGTATTCATGTATGCATGTTGCCAATAAAATTTGCAACTGGATGACACCAGATCTTACTTGAACAATGAAGAACAAAAATCATGGTTGTACAAGATCTTTTTAGAAATCAGATTTTGCAGAGATCACCCTGAAACAATTTTTAATGGTCTAACAGAATGAAATGTGATAGCTAAAATTTTGTTGCTTAAAGATACTTTTCTGTACTTTCTCCATAGGATTGTAAGGGTATTTTAATCGACTTGCATGTTGTAAGCCTTTTAAATATGTGTTAAGCATATTGAATGTGGATTAAAATGTTGACCTGATTTCACATGTGAAAGTAAACTCTCTGATGTGGAAGTACCTTCCAGGACATGGTGGAAGACTCATTAATCAGCGAAAGTCAACCGTAGAAGTCACAGGCTGTGTTACGGCAGTGTGACTTGTGGGTTGTACACTGGAGTAATTAGAAATATTTCTGGGCACATGCTTATTGCTTAAAAAATGTGAACCTGAATATAATCTGACGTTGGTTGCACTGATACAGTCATTACTGGGGATTTTGACTATATGTACTCACCTACCCACTCATCGCATGGAGAAAACATGCAAATGTGACGAGAAGCTCTGAGGTTCTACCCTGTGGCGACCTCACTTGTCTCCCGGGACCGAGACAGGTTTCTGAAAGAGAAACCGCTCTCAGGAGCAGATCCTTCCAGCCCTTTCTGTGTTAATGGAGGCAACGCTGACAGTCGTGCACAGAGTGGAAACAAACCCATCGCTGTGGGTATTAGCATTCTCACTTGCCACAAGCCACAACTATTCCTGATGTTAGCCTGGTAAGGAAAGATGAAGGGAATGATCCGCGGGTTAGCTGTGGGTGTGTGTCTGTGTGGTGCTTTCCCCACAATGAAGACACCCAGATTTTTTCACTTACTGCACATAAAATGCAAGAAGACCTACAAAAACAAAGGGAAGGGAAAGGAAAAAATGCTTAAAAATAGTTCCACTTTTCCAAAACCAAAAGAAGTGTTAACTTGTTAAGACGCAAGAGGTGTTGAGGACGTTCAGAGGGGAATGTATTCTGTCCCTTTGTAGTCTATCGGTCTAAGGGACAGCTGGCAAAATAGTTCAACATCTTGTGGAGTATGTCTTGAAATCAAGTCCTTCTATGCATCCTTCCTACTTGAGAGACATTATACCCCAAAAGAAACAAATTGAATTTTTTCTTATGTTCAGGAATAGGCCAAATAGAATTAATAATGTATCAATGCTGCAAAATCTGTCTAGGTTCTCTTTTGACTGACGGCATCTTTTTTGCCATTAAAAATGTTTAAATTCATATACAACCAAATGTGTTTTCATAATGTGTTTCAAATATTAATTTTAAAAACCTAAAATTTAATCTACTCAACTTTATTCTCCCATTGAGATTATTTATCTGCTGGAATTTATTACTATGCACATCATGGTCCGGTGTCATGATAATACAATAATTACTAGTTAGGCACATAAAGAACTAGAATAAAAGACGAACAGATAAAGGAACAAAAGCCAGGAGTGCTGGTGCCTGTGTGTGATCCCAGCACGCTGGCGAGGCTGAGGCTAGAGGATAACAATTCTCACCCCAGCCTGGACTATTCAGTTGGTTGGTGAAACCCTCTTTCAGAAGGGCTGGGATGGAGCTCAGCATAAAGGCCCTGGGTTCAAATCAACCCGCAGTAACACAAAAGGGGGTGGACAAGAGCAGAAAGATTCCACTCCGGGGATTACACAGCAAGATGAGGTCAGATCCCAGAAGCCTTCGGGTTCCGTACAGCTGTTGGGGAAACGCAGATTTGAGAAGGGGCAGCCTGCCGTTTTGTTGCAACTAACTAGGGTACTCCAGATGCTGGGCTGGGTTCCTCTGGGCTCTCAGCAGGCAACTGAGAAGGACCCCTGAGACCATTTCCCCACGGTCACAGACACAACTGGAAAACGGTTCAGCAGCGAAAGAGTGTGAGGAACGACGGGAACTCGCATTCGTGCTCTACCAGCGCGAGTTTAAAGCCCGCGGCGCAGGATGGCAAAATTCCCCTCCTCCACGGACGGCGCCTGCGCAGCTTTGGAACCGCACACACGGAGCAGTCCGGGGCGCAGGGCCGCTGGGAAGATGGCGGTTGTGGCCCTCGCCGCTTGGCGCTCCTGTCTCAGCTGCGGCCGCGCAGCCGCCTTGTTGGACCCCCAGCATGGCCTCCGCGCGTTACTAACGCGGAAGCCCCAGCGGGCGCCCTGGCGGCTCCCAGGTCAGTGTTTGGACGGGAGTGGGCGCTTCTTTGGAACGCGCCGCGTTCGGTCCCATCTGCACCCTATGTTTTTGGCTCTCTGTTCAAAAGCGCTTCTCCGTTTTGCGCAGTCCGCGTCTGGGCGCCGCGTGTAGCGGTGGCGGAATCTGCGGGAGCTCCGCCGCAGCCGGGGCATTCGCAGTCCGGACCCTCGCGGGCCGTTTACCTCCTGCGGTTGCAGGAGCCCCGCCCTCTGCCTGCGCGCCTGCTCTGCACGGACCCCGGCGCCGGGACAGTGGAGATGCGACTTAATGCATTGCTTACTAGTTACTTCTGGGCTTTACAGGTCGTTGCTGCAGAACGCTTAGCCATGCCTCCTTCTGACTTGGGGAGACTTCAGATAAGAGGCGTGTGCTTTTTTTTCTTTAAGCCCCGTGGTTTTGATGCTCTGGTTCAGTGAAAGAACCATGATGTCACTACACTACAAAGGAAACCAAAGTTTAAAACTGTATACGTATTCTATGTGTGCGCCTTTTAATGATACCCTTTGTGTGTTTTTCATACCCTTGACACGCAGTGGTCAGACGCGTCGTGCCTGCAGTAGTAACCTCCCTTTGTTTGCAATGAAAAGAAACCTAAATTTCTATAATGAGTTTAACTTTTATTCAGTTATAAACCAAAGCGTGTGTAGTATGTCAGTTTATTAAAATATGCTTTCATCTGTAGCAAATATTTATCTAGCATTTATGCACAGCCAATCCTTATGGTCTAAAGATGATCTATGGATATATTAGAATTTGTCCACTTATAATTCACGGACACTGAGTAAGTTGTAATTTTCTCTGGGGAAATTTCTGTGTGGGAAGGGAATGTTTGGGGAAGGGTGGAAAGGATTATTTGAGTGCTTAACTGAGGAAATTAGAAATGAACATTATGGCTGATGCAGTGTTCTGACCAAGGTAACTGACCCAATAGCCCTGTTTTTCACCTAATGTTTTAAATTTGACCTATTTCTCTATACACTGGAAGGTGTGAAACAGTTATGTAAAAGGGAGTAGATTTAAAGCCTTCAATTAAGTTTTTAAAAATCAGCTTCACAAATCCAGAAAACGTTTACAGCACACATAGAAAAAAAAGAAATTTTCACTAACCACAAGAATGTGGAAGAAGAGTCCATGTAATATTTTACAAAGTTTCTCAGGCCAGAAGAACACTATAAAGAAATATACAAACCTCACGGCTTTGGAGGGAGAAACTGGGATTTAAAAAAAAAATTACTTTTTACTGTTTAAGGCAAGTATATTGACTTTATAGTAGGAAAAAAATGCAAACAGTGAAATGGAGTAATGCTGTAAAGCTTACCATTTGAATTATTCTACACCATTCACAAAAGTGCAGCCAGTGTATGAAACACAAAGGATGCAGAGTCCTGTGAGAAATCTTTTCTGAAAACATGATATATTCCAGGTTATTTAGAAAGGAATTGCTTGGGGCTGGGGCTATAGCTCAGTGGAATAAGTGCCTGCCTAGCAAGCACAGGGTCCTGAGTTCGATCTCCAGTACCACCAAAAAAAAAAAAAAAAAAAAAGGAATTGCTCCTTGAATTCCCTTCAACGGAAACAAAATTGATACCTTGTTGCCACAGCCCCTGATCTGGTGAATGGGGTGGGTGAATGAGAGTCAGAAAGGAAAGGTTTAGGGTGAGGGTTTGAAACAGATTCCCAGAGGCTGACCCAACCTGTTTTTCCCCTATCCGTATCCCCAAAAGTATAGGATGTGAGACTCCTCAAACAAATGAAAAACCCAAAATCTCACAAGAGAGGATTGGAACTAGTGTAGCGAAATCTGAATTGTGATTGATTCTGTTTGGGATAAATGACGCAGCAGCAGCAGGACAGTTTTTGATGAATCACTTGTCTTTTGTTGCCTTGGAATTTCTGCCTCGTTGTGTATTTTGGAATGAAGATTAGGTCTTGGTTTAAAAAGTTACTAATCTTGACAAAATTTTAAAACTGAAGACCTCCTGTAGAGATTTGTTAGCTTGAATCTGATTTTGTTTTTCCTATGAATTGGAAATAGTATTTAACATTAACTCAGTGAGTTAAGAAAATCTGAAATATATGATTTTCCAAAAATTAGTTGCAAACTACAGTTTATGTTCTGTGTACTTTGTTTAGCTTGCAGACAAAAGACATCGTTCTCTTTCCTTAATCGACCAGACCTTCCCAAACTGGCGTATAAGAGGCTAAAAGGCAAAAGTCCAGGAATTATCTTCATCCCTGGCTACATCTCGAACATGAATGGCACAAAAGCAATGGCACTTGAGGAATTCTGCAGATCTCTAGGGCATGCCTACATAAGGTAGGAACCACATTTCTCAGAGGACTTATTACTGTCATTTAGCATGGCAGTGGAGAACTACTTCTGCTCTCACCGATCGAAGCAAATGCCAGCGCTGTAGTAGATTCATTTATTTTAATGATCTGTAAACTTTGATTTTGTGATATAGGGTTATTGTAAAAATAACCTTTAAAAGACCTTTCTAAAATGTCTTTGTGCCACACTGACCATGCTGGCAGGAAAAGATATATTAAGGAAATTAGTAGTGACTAAGTTCTTAAGGTACAATAATCTGTATGACAAAAACACTAGTTGACTTTCTTGTACTCTGTTGTAATTATGTTAGTTTTCTGTGGGAGATGTAAGGGTTTATTTGACTACCTGCTAAAATATGTATTTAGGGCTGTAAGAGGACACATTTAACATGCATGAAGTACATAAGGACCTGGGTTCAATTCCAAGCACCACACTCACACAAGATTTGTAAAGTTAGATACGTTGTAAATTAGCATAGCTGGCTGTGGTGGCGCACGGCTGTAACCCCAGCACTCAAGGGCAGAGACAGGAGGGTTGTTGTGAGTTCTAGGCCAGCTTGAACTGCTTAGTGAGTTCAAGCCCAGCCTGAATAATGAGCTACATAGCGAAACCCTGTCTCAAAACACCAAAACAAAAAAAGTATTATAAAATTAGTGTAGTAACTCACATTTCTGCTGAGTTTTCTTCCTTTACTCCTGTAATCTAATTATGTATGAACATAAATAGGAATATATGTTGTTTAACTGAGGCTTAATTTAATAATTTCTGGGTTTTCATACAAACAATTATTTTAGTAAAATAATTTGCTCACTTTATTGTTACGTTTGTCATTTCTATCTAATCATTATTAATGTTAATTTCATTTTAGTTTATTATAAGAGGTTTTACCTTCTATTTACATATTTTCCAATTTTTCAGTTTACTTTTGTGGTGATTTTTTGGTATAAAATTTTCCAGAACAGAGTGTGGTTTAGTTGACAGAGCACTGAACTGGAATTTTTAAGAATTCTGCATTCTAGAATAAATTCAGTAACTGCAACTAGACAAGCCCGTTAATAAACACTGGACCTAACTTCGTCATCAAAAAATAAGAGAGTTGAACTAAAATTTGAATTTTTTTCTAGCATTAATAGCATAAAAATTTATTCACCTCAATTTTTAAAGGAGTAGTTTCACTAAACTCATTTAATAGTTCTAGCCAATACAGCTATATATATATAACTTTTAGACATTATGTTTAATATATTAATAGAAATTATGTCAATTATGTGAAACTACTCTTAGTTCTATCATGATAACATTAATTTCATTTCCATATTTCCAACTTTTAAAATCTCATTTGACTTAACTGTTATTCTCAGGACTGGCATATTTTTTGGAAATATTGGGTACTGAGTATTATACCAAGAATTATAAAACACTGTACTGTTTTTTAAGGATCTTTCACCTACAATGGAAAAAATACAAACGTGAAATTATGCAAACACACATCAGAATGGACTGTCAAAAGAGCAGTATATTTAATTATATAAAGTGAAAAAACTGAGGAATGAAGTGGATAAAAAGAACTTTAGAACGCTGAAAAATATTGGGTAGGAGGAAGGTGCTATCTGTAGAGAGAGACAACTTTGAGCAAAGCATCAGAAATACGGTGTTGATACCACCTTTTTTTGCCCCCCCCAAAAGAATTTGAATCAAAAGTCACCATTTTAGTGAAGTTCAATTCCACTTGAGGCTGTGGCAATTACAACCAGTTCCTATCTCCCTCTAAGACTTAATGTAGGGAGTGAGGTTTGATAGCTCATGCCTGTAATCCCAGCACTTGGGAGGCCAAGGCAGGAGGAAAGCCATGAGTTCTAGACCATCCTGGACTCAGTAGGGAGACCCTGTCTCAACTGTCCCCGCCAAAAAAGATTATGTAGGGTTTCTATAGTTTGGATATCATATAAGGAATACCTTTGTAAAGTGTACCACCTGCACTGCAAAATTTTTATTGGCCATATGAAAATGATTTATTAATGTCCTGTCTTCATGCATAAAATAAAATTGAGTCAGAGTTTAAGAATATAACATGTGCATTTAAGGCCAATATTCTCAAGATTATTGTAATATTTTTAATTTGAGACTGTGTCCCTGGAGAATTGAGGCTGCTAGGACAGAATACTCTTATTGTTTAGGAACCTGAAAGTGCTGAATGTGTTTGAGTTAGTATCTTTTGTTGTAGGCTGAGGTTAAGTAAGATTGAACTATATCTCTTTTTACTTAGAACCTGTTAGCATCTCTAAATGTTTTTAAAGCATGCCTCTACTTTGCGTTATTGTGTTTCACAGATAGTTGAGGTTCTTACAGAGTGAAAGTATGGCCGCCCTGACAAGCGAGACCCCAAGCTGGGCACCATTTTTCCTACGTTCTAGATCCTCCTTAGTATATTTTCGCAACAAATTATTTTTAACATGTTCATAAATAATTCGTGTATCTCACTACTGAGCAGCCTGCCTGCTGGCGCTACACGTGTGTCTGTCCCATGTATGACTGTGTGTACCACTTGGACCACCAGTGGTACAAGCTGGCCAGTGGTGCAGTCCTTCATGTACCCCTGGTGGTGGCTAACGCCGGCAGGAGCATGTTAATCAAAGTATTAGTTTTTGTAGGACATAATATTATTGCACACTTAGTAGATTATACTGTAGTATAAACTTTTTTAATGAGAAGAAACAATAAAAACAATAGAGAATTTTAAAACAAGGTGAGAAATTAACAGTGATTATTATATTACATATTGTTATCTTCAAAGTAGTTGCTCAGATTATAAGATGTAGCCATGCAAAACTGATCAGACAGTGTAAGCACAAACCATTCCTTTCAATGAACTAATAGAAATTAGTGTAATTTTTGTGGCTATTCTGTGTATATAGATTTTTTTCTAACGCCATCCCAGTTGTTTTTTCCTTTTAAGCAGTTTCTTTCCCTTTCGTAATACCTGTTGTGTGTTTTGAATCTTATTTACTCTTTCAGGTTCTTGCACTAGGGAAACAATTCAATGTTTACACATGTGGGTCTGATTTCACTTATGAGTATAGTCTCCTCAAATTTATCCTTCTTAGTAGCTGAGTAGTACTCCATTGTATAAAAAGATCACATCTCTTTTATCCATTCCTTGGTTGATGGGCATTTGGGTTATTTCCAAGATCTAGCTATGACAAATTGTGCTGCTATGAACATTGTTGTGGTATAATGTTTTTAATTCTTTTGGGAAAATACCCAGAAGGGGAATAGCTGGGTGGAATGGGCCCTCTAATCCTAGCTTTTGGGAATCTCCACACTGATTTCCACAGTGGCTGCACCGGTCTGCGTTCCCACTAACAGTGAAGGAAGATCCTTTTTCCTCACAGCCCCTCCAGCATTTGTTATTGGTTGGTTTCTTAATGATAGCCACTCTTTCTGGGGTGAGGTGGAATCTCAAAAACTCATGTGATTCTCTTTATTGCAATATTCAGTATCCTGTGGTGGCCTAGAATGGACCCGCAGTGTCTCTGAGGTGTGTTGGTATTTTTCCCTGTGAAGGAACTCTGTATGCTGCATCCTCACTGTGCATTTGGAAGGCAGTTGGCAAGGTGCCATCCATAACAGTATCCATGCGCCCTCCTGTGAGGGCAAGCGAGAAATCAGGGGGTCTCTTTCCCCTCGCCTTAGTCCGTCCTCGGGGGACCCTGAGTTGGGGGCACAGTAACTGATTTGGGCTACAGCAGCAACCTCACTCAGGTTTCCCAGGGGTCCAACATGAGTTCACTTCAAGCCAAAAGATGATTTTAATTTCATTTTCCTGTATCGCTTACAAATGCTTATCTCTTAGGAAATGTGTTTATACTTGTATCACGTACCCCTTCATATAACCTTAAAGCGCTGGGATTCATTAGTTTTCACTAGATTTTAAGAATAAAAAACATATGAAAGCATATTTGAATGAAGTATTTTTTATGTTAATCCTTTAATGTACTGGTTTAGTGATACTGTTACCCTCATTGTGAAGGTTTCATACCTAACTGCTATGAAGAACGCAGAGACAGTACCAGATAATGACTTTCCCCGCCAGGATCTTCCTGTCTCACAGCATGCTCTTCCCCTTCCCTCCCTTCTCTTTCTCTCCCTGTCCCCTCCCTCTTCTTAGAGAGCAGGGTGTAATAAATTGCCTATGGCTGACAAACTCTATGCAAGTTTCTTAAGGGAAAGAAATCTTCACCCTAGATAGGATGTCTTATTCTACCTAAAAGGTTTATTTGGTTGGACTAAGTTCTGAAAGAGAATATTTTAGTGAAGAAGATGCTGGAGAGGGTACACCAGGTGACTAACAAATTATTCAACTGGCTAATGTAGTACCGTAGTTTCCTTTCATGAGTGACAAGAGATCAACCTGAGATGAGCGGAATGCAGTATTCTCAAACAGTAGGCTTGAGCACTGATGGTGTTCCTTGCAGGGAGCCATTGAAGGTAAAGACAAAGCATAATTTTGAAGAAAGAGCCAACCGGTGCAAAGTGGATTCATCAGGAGATGGACACACACGCGCTGAGGCTGTTGTGATGATCTGCGTTTAAGATCACAAGGACCTGCACCAAGATGCTGGCCTTACGAAGTGCGGACAGAGGGATGACTTGCTAAGAGTAGAGAATGAGAGACGCTGATAGAGGGCCGGCGGTGCTGCGCTCTGGAAAAGCAAACTTGCATAAACAATCTGCCTTGAGGACCTGCTGGTCTAGTCAGAGGGGTGCAGAAACTTAAACCTTTGTCGCAACACACAGTACGAAAACTGTTCAGTTCATACAAAAGCAAGTGCCTAGTCCTGAATGGGAAATGTTTGCCGAAGGCGGTGACATGACTTAAAAGATGACCAGGAATTCATTTGGGGAAGAATTTCCTGGCAGTGGAACACCATGCAGGGGCTCCAAAGTTCTGAAAGGGCTTCTCTGAGAATTAGGAGTAGTTCAGTGTGATTAGGGTTTGGGTAGTCTCTGGGCAACCGGTGATTCTTTATGATTTATTGAGTTGAGACCTTGAAGGAGAGGTAGAATTCACAAATCAGGCAGTATTTGCACTACCTGGGTACCTAGGAAGGGCACTTGGACAAGCTCGTGACGGTGGATTTGATTCTGGCCTCCTTCCTTCCCTTCATTCAGCACTTACCGCTTGCAGGATACTGATACAGGCTCTGAGAGTTTGTGTTCTAGGACAGAGGCAGGCCACAAGTAAGTATCTTTCATGTCAAGTAGTAGTAAGTTCTAGGAGGAAAATAAAATAAGGAAATGGGGAGGATAAAAGAGCAGTTTCCCTGATGACGGTGGAGAAGACTTGTGGCGCTGTGGAGTTTGAGCCCACATCCCGAGGGAAGCGAGGGCCAGTCTACGTGGACCTCTGGAGAAGGATGTTCCACACAGAGGGAAGAGCTGATGAGGCAGGAGAGAATGTCCTGTTCCTTTATCTTGAAGAAGGGAAGTGAGAGCACAGTGGGGACGACAGGAGGGACCCTGAGAACAGGAAGAAGTGAGGTCAGAGAAGTGAGAGGCTGGAGTGTGGTAAGGACTTCAGATTTTTAAATATAAAAGGCCTTTGCAGGATTTCTACAAGATGTATTTGTTTTAAAGAGATCCTTTAGACCGCTGTGGAGACTAGACTTAAGAGTGAGCCATGGATGGAAGAGGCCTGGTAGGAGACTGTTACACTGGTTTGGTCCGAAGACGGGAATGACTTGAACCAGACTTGAACCAGTGAAGCGGGTGGGAAAGTGATCAGATGGCCAGGCTATTTGACGACTAAGCCAATAGGATTTGTAGAAATACATACAGGCTGATGCTTTACTGTATTTTAGGGATTATAATAAACATTATAGTATCTCTTTTAAAAAATCAAAGAAGCAACTATATGGGTAGACTTATAACATTTAGATATAAATATATATTTCCCCCTTTTTCCAGGTTTGATTACTCAGGAGTTGGAAATTCGGAGGGTAACTTAGAAGAGTGCACGGTGGGGAAATGGAGGAAAGACGTGCTTTCTGTAATTGACGACATAGCTGCAGGACCACAGGTGACTGCGTTTGTTATGTACAATTACAATGATTAACTGTAACTTTACACTTAAGGTATCATAGATAGGAAAATTCATTTAGAGTTTTAAATGTATAACAACTTTGATAATTTCAATTTAAAAATTTTGTGTCATTTTCAATCAAATAAAAGTAGCAATTTACTTTTTATAAATTTTATTCTCATCATTTACATTATACACCTAATAGTTTAAGAGAATATTAATTGAGTTTAGAGCCAAATATTAGAAGTCTGGGAACTACATTTAAAAAAAAAGTAACTACATTTCTATTAAACTGTCTCATTCTTCTTGTAGAAAAGAAAAAGAAATTGCGGCTTAAAGCCATGTATATTGTCATTTTCAGATACTGGTTGGATCTAGCCTCGGTGGGTGGCTTATGCTTCACGCTGCAATCGCACGACCAGAAAAGGTCATGGCTCTTGTTGGTGTAGCTACAGCTGCAGATGCACTCGTGACACAGTTCCATCAGCTCCCTGTCGAGGTGAGTCACAGGGCCCTTTTCCAAGGCTGGGGTATCCCTCCTGTTTCCCCCTTTCCTCATCTTTGGACAGTTTTGAACCATCTGCCCTTGGATTTACTGCACTGACCTGCCTTTATCCTAGCTGCCTTTCGTGCACAGTCTCTTTGTTGCATTTATTTGGCCTTTAGGATTTCTTTTCCAGTCATTCTGCTAAATACTTAAACTATTTTATGTGATCACACTTTACAGTTTCTTTTTTAGTCACGTCTGTTTATTTGAATCATATATCATGGTCTTTTTTTGTGCCGCTCATGCTCACTTTGTGGCATCTGGGCACAGTGCTTGTTCTTAGGAGCACGTGACCGTGGACTAGTCCATCCGAAGACATTTAGCCTGCAGCAGCCTCAGACCCTGTCTGCCCTCCTTAGCTGTTGGTCAATCGGCGTTAGCATGCTGGAGATGAAATTTCCCTTTCCGGGCTTACTTGCTTAGTTGCCATTCTTCTTCTAATCCTGAGTCTTCATCTTAAAGGAAAAAAAAAATGTACATTTCATTATTAGCATGCTCTTCACCAAATCATGACAGAAATGGGGCTTCTAAAATAAATGGGAAGACAATTAGTTTATTATACTGTTATGGACACATGTTTAAGCTCTTTAGTTATCTACAAAGATAAGGCAATAATGAATGATAGCTGTTTATTTTTATTTTTTTTTTGCCATCAGTTGGGTGTCCCTCCACCCCCAGGAATCTAAATTTCACCTGTGAGCTGGGCGTGGCATGGTGGTACACACCTATAATCCTAGCACTGCAAAGGCTGAGGCAAGAGGATCACCCCAAGTTTGAGGCCAGCCTGGGTTACTTAGTGACTTCAAGGCCAGCCTGAACTACACAGTGAGACCGTGTCCCAACACCCGTCCCAAAAATAAATACATTTCACCTATGGGACTAAGTTAGTGGCTGGCTTTAGACATAAAAATTAAAGAAAGAGAAGCAATCTAAACCCAGCACTCTGGGAGGCTATTGCTGGAAGATAGGCCCAGTATAAGAGAATTCATGAGAGACTCTGTCTCAAAAAAAAATTTTTTTTTAGCTTTTTAAGACAGGGTCTCACTGTGCAGTTCAGGCTGGCCTTGAGCTCACTTTGTAGCCCGGAACAATCCTCCTACCCCAGCTTCTCAAGTGCTGCGATTATGGGCATGTGCCACCACGCCTGGCTAAGATTTTTTTAAAAACACTAGGACCTAGCTCAGTGTAAAGGCCCTCATTTCAACTGCTGGTATCACAGAACAAAAAACAAAACAAACCAAACAAAAACAGTCTAGAGTGCTGGTTCAAGAAGTGATGTTCCCAGACCAGCAGATCAACATCACCTAAGAACTTGTTCAACTTGCTGATTCTTAAGCTTCATCTTCAGTCAGAAGTGGACGGTATGGCCCAGCAATGTATGTTTTAACAAGTCCCTGGAGGTAAAGTTTGAGAATCAGTTACAGAGAATTCAAGAAGATAAGAAAAGAAAAAGACGAAATATGTAATGCTGAACAGTCACTGACTTTTGCCTCAAGTTCTGCATTGAAACCTGGGTCGTATGTCATTTAAATTGATTCATAGTTCATTTCCATCTTCCCAGCTCATTACGGAATAGCATCGAGTAGCCAGAGTCCTCCTATTACCTCCTCTCGGTGCTGAAATTATGAAACTGGTTTTCCTTGCACTTAGTTGCAATTTCTGAATGTTCTCACTTTCTTTTTCTTCATATGTAGTCGCTCAGTCCTCTTGCTTTTTCCAGCATTACCATTTCCTGCATTGAAACTTGGACCCTTTGCTCCATCTTCTTGATTAAAAAATGCAATGCTTCCCATGGTAGGGAGTCCCTCGAGAATGTGCCAGATTGAAAGGGAGTCTGTTATACTTTTTCTTTTTGGTTATTGGTAAAGGACCAGATCCATGGATTTCTTTTGCATGTGTGTGCCTGCATCACTGCGAGAGAGAAAGGGAGATAGCTCTGGCGTGTCCAAGAAGACCTGTGGTCTGTAAAGCCGGGCATGTCATTGTTAAATGTAAATTAGGTAAGAGCGGTTGTTAGCAGAGCATGTTCAGCCCTTGTTAACTCAGGAGTGAAAGCCTTACTCTGGGAAGAGCAGGGACACTGGGACCGCCACCTCTTTTGCATGCTGCCAGCGAGTTCTAAAGCTGTCCAGGGGACAGAAGTGGAGGGTTTTGCCGTCTTCTGTAGCCTTGGGACAGTGTCACTGCTTGCCTTGGAACTTGACCTCCCTCTTAACTGACTCCAATCATATCTTATTTATAAATGAGAGATGGATCGACAGCAGTTTGCTCTGTAAGTGTCTGAAAACCACATTCCTTAATGCAACCCCTTCTTACCTAGAACTGGCTGTACATCGTCTGTGGGTGATACTGCTGTTGTCAGCTCTAAACTTTTGTTTTTGAGAGTATGAGCCATGAAGCATTTTATAAAGTTAACATTGTTCTTCAGGTGAACCACACTCACTCAATTCAGTGGCAGATAACAAAGTTAGGATTCAGTTATGCCTACAGTGAAATTATTATTAATTCAGTGTCTCAGTAATTTGCTAGCTTCCATGTCAGCTAATAACCAGTGGAACTAAGTTAAAAATATACCTGAGTTAAAGTTAAAATGCGTACATATATATATATTGTTTTTAAATTCTGATTTTTTATCTCTACATTTGCAATAAATTATTTTAAACATAGAAAAATCATAGGCTATTAAAAAGCTTTATTTTTAAAAATATGTTATATATAGTTTTCCTTTTGTTATAGTTTTCCTTTCCGTTTGAGATGTTCACCTGTGTTTCTAATGAAAAATGCCCTTTATATCGTATGATTTCGAGAACCATATACCTATACACAGCTGAAATTTTATTTTAAATTCTGATAATTTTCTCTTTAAGAATTTATTGCATGTAAATAAACATTTGTACTCAAAGATGTTCAGTGGAAGATTGATTTTGGACTGTTTTGTAGCCTTTGCAACTTTTTATAAAATTTATTAAAACCCAGAAATACATACACTACATAAATAAAGCAGCACAAAAAATTGTATATGAATGTGTAATAGACAATATATTTTACATAATTCAGATATAAAAACAAAACACTATGAAAATTGTGGAAGGAACTAAGTCAGAATACTAGTGATCATGATAACCATACAGTAGTATTATGAATGATTTTTTTATAAACTTTATGGATTTTCTGTGACAAGGTTATGGAGAATTTTCTAGAGAAATTTCTAGAGAAAATTCCAATTTTTAATTAGAAAAATTGAGACAAATTATAATTAAAAAATAGGAATTAGCTGGGCATGGTGGCACAGGCCTATAATCCCAGTACTTGGGAGACTGAGGCACGAGGATTGCTGTGAGTTTGAGACCAACCTGGGCTACAAAGTGAATTCATGGCTTGAACTACAAGGCGAGACCCTGTGTCAAAAAAAAAAAACAAACAAAAATAGGAATTGTCAAAGGATCATAGGATATGTAATGTTTCATTTTAAGAAATAAATGTAGAGAAGATAAATTTCAGTTTCCAGGAAGTATTTGGAAGGCCTCTTTGTTGTCAAAAACAAAACAGGAATTTCTTTTCCCATTCTTAGGATTCTGGAAGGTAAAACCTTCTGTCTAAAATTGCATGAGCATGTGTATCATTGTCTCACCTTTCAGTTCTGTGCTTGACTCTTCCTCTACCCCTGGCCTCTTTACATACATATACATATACATATACATATACATTTATTTATTTATTTATTTTGGTATGAGGGATTGAACTCAGGACTTGTGCTTGCCAGGCAGACATTTTTGCCACTGAACTATATCCCTGGCCCCATTTTAGATACTTTTGATAGGTATTTTAGTTTTATGATTTTAAAATCTAAACAGTTTTTATCTATGATTTAATTTGATATAAATATGAATGTTCTTGGACTGATTTCCAGAAATTACCGTGCGTTTCGCCCCCTCCACTTCCCTTTGCAGTTGTAGTGAAGTAATACCCGAGTTAAGAAGCTGTATGATGAAGTTAGACTGATCAAAGTTTGATTCCTAGCCATAACCATTTGTAGTTTTTAACTCTGAAGATGACATTTAACTTCTCGAAACCTTGGTATTATCTGTCATGAAAATGGGATAATAACAGAATTCTTGCAAGAATTTTGTGAGATAATGTGTCAGAAGTACCTGTCCCAGCCCCTTTCACATGGCATGTGACTTTTGATGCTTATTATTGTACTTTTATTTGTGTCCTCCTATTCAAGGACTGCATTTTTAAAGCTGCTCAAGATTATTGCATGTGTTAATGTGCATATATACCTATTTTCCTCATTTGTCCTCACTAGGTAAAAAAAGAAGCAGAGATAAAAGGCACGTGGAACATGCCATCAAAATACCACGTGGATGGGTTTTACCATGTTCAGTACAGTTTCATCAAGGAGGCAGAGCACCACTGCCTGCTGCACAGCCCCATCCCCGTGCACTGCCCCATGCGGCTGCTCCACGGCATGAAGGATGACATCGTCCCGTGGCACACGTCCATGCAGGTGGCTGACCAGGTGCTCAGCACAGACGTGGACGTCATCCTCCGGAAGGACAGTGACCACCGGATGAAGGAGAAGGCAGACATACAGCTGCTTACTTACACTATCGATGACTTAATTGACAAGCTTTCAACAGTAGTTAACTAGAATCATAGTTCTAATGGGTATGTAAACTGACATGTCCAGAAGATTGAAAGAACAGCGAATCAAAGACCCTGATACTTGAGGTGTTTCCCTCTTACCTCTGTTTGTAAATATCAAGTATTTATTTAATGATGTTTCTGCAGGAATAGTACGAATTGTAGCAAAAGTACTGGCTGCTGTTTAGACAGTTTTCTCCTGCCTACAATCTTTGATTTTGTTTTTCATTAAAATAATTCCTATTTTTTTATTCAGGAGATGTTTACCTTTCTTACGAGTGTGTTAGCTGGGCCACCTCTTATGTTTTTATCTGTTAGAATTATTAATAAAACTTGAATATTTGGGGTTTGTTTGTTTCTATTATATATGGAAATTTGTAAAATAACTTCAGATTTTCAAATGCTACAGAATACAGGAAAATGTTGAAACAAATTGAAATGATTGGTGAAATATGTGAAGCATAATAAAATTTAAAAGTAAGAATATGCTATATTTGGACTCTAAGCTCTTTCCTAAAGGCTCACAACTGTTTACAGTGATATGAGGAGATATTTCAAAATTTTTACTTACATGTCATATTTAAATGAAAAATTCATCTTAATGATGTAGCATTTCTACATAATGATTGATGCAAGTAATGAGAAAATTGATCTTTCTGCGTGAATGCCTACTTGCAGAAATACCTTTTGTCAGTCAGAGATGTGAGTGTAAAGAGCCAAGTGTTTGCCATTTAAATCAGAGGACTTCTGACATACTGAGTTAGTAAAAAAAGTATGTAAATATAAAAGGGGTTTCTTTTAATAACTAAAGTGAGCATGCATAGGGATCAGCTTTGATGTTACTGAGTTGGTATGTTTTAGCTATTAATTTTAGCTAGACTTTATTTAGCCTGGTTGGCTTATAGCTGTCAGAGTCAAACTTATATGAAGTTGGCAGCATGACTCACACACAAAATGAGCATGTGTCAGAGATGTAACACATTAATGAGGCAGTCAGCAGATAGTACACCTGGTTCAAGGAACAGTTTAAGAAATAGAGTATTAATAGGCATTGAAGAGAAGAGTTTGGTTCAGAGTTGCTGTGCAGAGACATGTTCTGTAGCAGGCTGGCTGATACCCCTAGAGACCTGCATTACAAGGTTGGCTGCTGGTTGGCATTTGGGAGAGTGGATTTCAGGGGGCTTCCACCCTTCCCACACCTGCTCAGAGTAGCTCCCTGTGCTGAAGCCATCTACAAACAGTAAGGCTTGTGCTGAACAGTTGATTTTCTCCTGGGAGTCCAGAGCTCCGGTGTGCTCTAGGGAGACTCCTTGTGTGAACAGCCCCGGTGGGAACCCTGGGCACTGTGCCCGACTCTTGAGTGTCCTCTGAATGTCCGTGTGAACAGTGTTTTGTATGTGCTGTTATAGGTCATTGTTGGAAGAATTAAACTTGGCTTCCATGACCCCTGCAAGAGGGTTCTTGGAGATAAATGAGTGTAACATGTTTAGAACACTGGCATAGGAGATGCTTCCTTTTCACATCTATTGTTATGCATAGAACACAGTCCAGGGCAAGATGAATGAACACAGATACTCCGTGGTGGTACAGAAAGAAAAGTGGAAGCAGGAAAGATAGGGCTTTGCCAACAGCTAGATTTGACTTTCCTGGCATGAAGATACCAAAGTGAAGTGTTCTCTTATGATGTTATTCACATGTGGAAAACAGGAGGGAGAAGTTCATCAAAGATAAAAAAGATGTTTTAAAATTTAGCTTTTTGGGCCGGGGATATAGCTCAGTAGCACAAGCACCTGCCTGCCAAGTGCAAGGTCCTGAGTTTGATTCCCAGTACTTAATAAATAAATACATACATACACACATACATACATAAGCAAGCAAGGAAGCTTTCCTGAGGGTTGTGGTAGTCCACCACTAATGACAGCATCCAGGAGGCAGAGGCAGAGAATTCACAATGAGGTCAGCCTGAACTGTATAGTAAGAACTTGTTGCACAAAAACAAATACTTTAGCTTTCCAGAGATTGATAACAAATTTCATGAAATTGAATTGATGAAACTTAGTGTTTTTCAGTATATTGTTAATTACTATAAACCGTTTTTTTCCTACATTCCCCTCAGGTATTTTTTTTCCAGACGTTAATTCTGTGCTGTGTATTCACCAACACATAAAACGCATGTGTAGCCAGCAGAAGCTGCACCCCTTATCATTTGATATTTACTGTGTGTGTGTGTGTGTGTGTGTGTGTGTGTGTGTGTGCGTGCGCGCGCGCGCGCACCAGGAATCAAACTTAGGACCTTGCGCTTGCCAGGCGGGCACTTATGCCACTGAGCTATATCCCCAGCCCTTACCCTGTCATTTGGAATTCCCACATTATTTTAAAAGAAGCATGATCCCTGCAGACCATCTCAGCACACACAATGCAAAACAATAAGGCAAATATCAAAAAAGGTTAATTGAGGCCATGTAATATAGTATAATTTTGCTGCATCTGTTGAGTTTAGAAAATATCTAAACAGTATGTCATTCTCTGATCTCTGGAGGAGAAGAAGAAAAAAACTCTGGGCAAGGCTGTTTTACAAAGCTTGGAAACAGAGAAGAGAACTCTCCTCACCTTCTAACTTTCTCAGCAGTCCCCAAAGTATGTCGAAGTTCACTAAACTTAGAACAGTTAGAGAAAAATCTAAAGAACTCTTTATGGAAGGGGGAAAAACGTAGGTAAAATTTATATACTTACTCTTTGATGTGCACTGAAGTTTGGTTCCAGCACTCCCTAAGGATTTCAAAAATCCAAGAAAGCTCCTTTTTCTCCTCTAAAATGGCATAGTATTCATAGTAACCAGTGTACATCCTCCAGTGTGCTTTATTTAGATCATCTCTAGATCACTTACAGCAACACACTGCAAGTGCTGTGCAAATTGTTGTTACACTGTGTTTCATGGAGTCCTGACAAGAAGTCTGTACATGTTCAGTGTAGACACATCCATGAATCATTTTGGATCCTCAGCTGCCAAAACCAGATACACAGGGGCAATCTTTTAAAATATCTTTTAAAAACCCTTCTAAAGAGGGGTCCAATGTAACTTGTTAGAAATACTCATGTAGTACTTGGAACTTGGTGTATGAAAAAATATGATGCTTAGTGCAGTTAGAGAATATATCTGGAAAACTGCAAGCGTTTTAAAAACCACAAATGTATTTTGGGGGAAATACCCTTTCTCACTGTATCTTCCTAGGTTTTCAGACTTTGGCCTATAGTTTAGGATTCTTCTACCAAAAAAAAAAGCTCAACTTGCTAATACTGTCATCGGTGACAGAAGGTCTGGTGCCTGCTGGTTTCTCTGTGAAGCCCTTGCTGACTGATGCCCACCTCTTTTCTCCCAGAAAGGTGCTTGCTGGGTCCTCCGGGCTCACGAAGAGCACCCTGTCCATGCATTTTTCCATGGAGCGTCCCGCTTTGAACTTCTCAGCCTGTGTGTCAGCAGCGTCACTCCTGTTTATGGTTTTAACTACTGCTTACATGCAAGCGGTTCAGGTGCTTCCCCACCGGCCAGACACATAAAACTGCCTGGCCAGTGAGCTCAGACCACGGGCCTTCCACGTGTGCTGAGCTCCAAGCCTTAGTCTTTTCCCCCTTTCTGGATCACCCTATCTGTAAGTCTTTCTGCCATAGATAACACCACTGTCAACGCCCCGAGTCAAGACTGAGCCATTCCCACAGGTCCCAATGAAAGTTTTTGAATTCTTTTTCATGATACATAATTCTGGAGCATACAGAACACATAATTAGCTTGGTCAGAGGCTGCTTTGTAGCAATGCCAACACTGTTGTGTACTCACTCCCATCACAGCTGCCCTCAAACTACCCCCAGGACGTCTCCAAATGCACAGCTGGGAGGAAGTGCCCCATAGCACGCCATGCCACGTTTGCAGAAAATGAACACAAATACCCTCAGAAATCTAGGCAGTGGGGAAATGTAGCAAAATAAATTAAGAAGCCTTTGCTTTGAGTATTTAACCTTTGTAATATAATTCATTTAAGAGACAGTTAATATAATGTAATTGCTAATAATGGCCGCATGTAATAACTGGCTCTCAGAACTCATGAAAATTTAACCACAAGTACTTGCAAGCACTGTACTTTATCATTTCTTGCCTGCCTGACAATCCAGTTTCATTTTCTTTCTGTGTCTCCCCTTGAGCCCTATGCTTTGTTGTTACAGGAATATTTTCACCTTCTTAAGTAAATTTTGTCATCTATACGCCATGGCCTCCTGCCCGAGCCCCTCCACCTAGCAAATACCTGTGTATCTTTCAACGTGCAAAGTCGTCTGGTTTATAAACCTTTCTCTAACTCCCTAACTCCTTCCCCTGGGTTAAGTGTACCAACCTAAGTGTGTCAGGTATAATTTTACCATGAGATCTGGCCTGTGTTTATTGTTTATAATTTTAACTTTACTGCTGGACTGATTTATCATGCTTCACTTTTGTACCTTGGGTACTACATATAGTATAGACCTTAGGAAAAATTATTGAAAAAGAGTAACTATAATGCTAGTCAGCATTCAGTGAATGCTACCTTGAGCTGATTTCCAGGGAACCCAGTACTTTTCCTCTAGATGTTTTTGGCAGGCTAGACCCCAAGCAACGACAGAGACCACTAGGACAGGCAAGATTGAAGCAAACAGCGATACCTTTATTTCAGGCTGGGTGCAGCCTGAGCCAAAGGTGAGAAAGCCATTGGCCCCGAACAAAGGAAGGGGCCCTACTTTATAGACTGTTTTAGACATGGGAGGGGGAAATTTCACTAAGGAAAGTGGAAAATTTAAGTTTCTCAGGGGTGATTACTGGGTCTGGTGCTTCTGGGGGAGGGAAGTACGAGAGGATATCGGCATGTTGCTGATTTACATTGTGGCATTCTGGAGACTTAGGAGGTTTCCTGTAAGCCTGAGAACCAGGCATGGGAACCATCCTGATAAACCTCTTTTCTTTAATCTCTGAGCCGAGTGAGGGGCTTTCTGTTTGAACAGACTGGTTGTCTCTTGGGGTCTTTCTCTTCAAGTTGGGTGGGGTACAGTGTGAGGGACCTAGCAGTTTTCTCTGGATTTCTAGACTTTCCCTAGATTTCTAGACCTTTTCTAGATTTCTAGACTTACACCCTGCCCTCACACCCAACCCCACCACTGCATCCCCTCCAGAACCCTGGGCTCAGTCACTCACTTGAAACACACTAACTCTTTGGTTCTAATGGGAAGGAATCTTTGGGTACAAAATTTCTGGGGGTGGGGAGAAGAGAAGAGAAAAGGAAAAGAAAATGAAAGCCAAGCACATGTACATCTTCAGAATCCTAGCTTTGTTTAAGGACAAACCACAATCCTCTGTAGACAAATGGCAGGCATGGAGAAGGGTCCGTGCTTTCTGATTCGGTCTCTGCTCGGAGTCCCAGGCGGAACCAACCTTACTGCTGCTCTCCCAGGGGTAACTAGTGACTTTCAAAATTCTGCTGCTAATCTGCCTGCTCTCAGCTCTCCCCTTTAATGGCAAGTCTCTGCAGACAGTTCTGCTGGCTTAGAATTGCAGCTGAGATCCTATGCAGCCACAAGCCAGTTCTTCCTTTTTTTTTTTTTTTTTTATGCCTTTTTGAGACAGGATCTCCCTATGTGTGATCTTGAGCTCACTTTGTAGCCCAGGCCGGTCTCAAACTCCCAATGATTCTCCTGCCTCAGCCTCCCAAATGCTGGGATTACAGGTGTGTGTCACCACACTCCGTTCACTTCTCTCTTGATCTTTTCCTAAAACTTCTGCTTTCCGAGAGGCTGCTGGTTCTCTCCCAACCTCCGCCTGCCGTGGAGTTCAGTTCCCCAAAGCTTCAGCTACTGGCCACTAGGTCTTTTTTCAGGCAAACCACTCATATCTACTAAATAATTATATTTTCCCTAGACTAGGCCCCAGGCAGCAGGAGATTTTGCTAAATATGTGTATTACTGGAGGAGCCATTTCCTGCATTGCTTCTAATCAGTTTCCCACAGGGAAAATAATCACTATCCAATGTACTAGATTTGCTTTACCTAATGTGCTTGAGTCAATTTACCAACCCTTTCTAGAGTCGGAATTTCAATTCTTTCCCGTCCAGTATTTGACACAGTTAAGCATTAAATAAACATTTATTAAACAAAGAAATGAAGTAAACAGCAAACACTTGAGTGTTTTTCTCATGAAATTACCCAGATATTTACACTGTGCCCGTGAGTCTGCCTTTAACCTCAGGCAGCTTCCACTCTAGAAGCACAAACCTCCAAGCCCTTGGAAACATTTTAAAGTATTTCACCTCGACTTAAACGAAATGATTTCTCCTGTGCTCGGATCTGTCTGTACCGACATTCATAGGCAGACCACATCTATACACCACCAAACTCTTTCCCTCTAAGACTCTTTAGGCCATTGCTTTGTTTAATTTGTGAAACTTGCTCTCAGCGACTTTTGGTTTGAAATAGCGTGAGAGAGGTAAATCTCTTGAATAAAGCCAAACGGAGGTGCAGGGTTTTCCCATACCAGGGAAGTTTCCGGACGAAGCCTGGCTCACAGCTGAACAAGACTGGCTTTCTTCTCTTCCGCTCCAACCCCAGCGGATCTTGTCAGACAATTGCTACACGGGACAGGGGGAAAGTGGTCTGGCTTCTCCGACAGATGGACAGCTCGCAGGATGGACCCTCCCACAGGCCTGGTCTCCCCGTGCAGCTGCTTGCTGTCCTTCGGTACAATCGCGGTCTCCCAGAGGACCAGATGGCATTGTGCAGCTGAGAAAGACGGGAGGGCGGTGCGGGCTCGCCTGACACCGGAGAGGACGGGCTTGTGCAGGGCTCTTAGCAACGACCCTGGTCCGACCCTCCTGGCACCCCGAGAAAATCAAATCAGTGTGCCTTTCTCCCCGCGCGATGCGGCGGCCGCAGTGGCACTAAAGCAGCCTTGCTCCGCGCCTGCCAGTAACCTGCGCAGAGCTCGCCGTCGCTGTCTTTGCAAAGCACCGCTTCAGAGGAAGCGGCAGCGACCACTACCCGTCTCCCTGCTGCGTGGGGGTTGCAGGCTGGACTGTGAGTCCGGGTACTTCCTCTCCTCTCCTTCATAGGCGGGCGAGAGGGATTCCAGCCCCTATGGACCGACAGGGATTTATTTAGAGTCCCCAGCTCTGAGGCTGAGCTTTCCTTTCCCGTTTGTAGGTGAAGCCCCATTGGCTTCATTGGCTCCTTGATTTAAACCACGCCCGGCTTTCTGCCCGCTCTGCCGCCGCAGGGCCGGGGCGCGCAGCCACAGCCCAGCCCGGAGGAGGGAGCCGGGGCTGCTGCTGCGGCTGCTGCTGCTGCTCTTGTGTGCATGCCGTCGCGTCCTGTCCTCTCTTTCAGAGATGGCTAACCGGGGCCCGAGCTACGGCTTAAGCCGGGAGGTGCAGGAGAAGATCGAGCAGAAGTACGACGCGGACCTGGAGAACAAGCTGGTGGACTGGATCATCCTGCAGTGCGCCGAGGACATAGAGCACCCGCCCCCCGGCAGGGCCCACTTTCAGCAGTGGTTAATGGACGGCACGGTAAGGCCGCAGCCACTTCGGTTGCCGGGTTGGTGGGCCGGGAAACCCGCCCCGGGGCCCTTCCCTTCACCGCGCAGCCCTGGGAGGAGCAGCTGTTGCCGGGCGTCTCATCGGCAGGGAGGCTCATCGGCAGGGAGGCGGTGGAAATGCCTTTATTTCTTTAGGGCTGGAGGATTTGGGCTTCCCGAACAATTCCCTATCTAGATTAGAGCAGTCTCCACCCATCTGAGCCTAACAGCTTCCTTCCGAGTTATCGGAGCTGTTGGCAAATGTGAAACCCTTCTTGATGTTTCCATTGAGAATAAAGAAGAATTTCCTTGGAGCTCCCAGGTCTTCTTAGTGCATCTGCTCTTTGGGGGCCATTTCTTACCCCGAGGGAACCCAACCGGCCGGTTACACAGTGAAACAAAGAGGAGGTGGGGGTGGCTAGCTGCTTGCAGGTCCGTGATCCTTCTGAGCAGCAGCGCCTCCCGGAAATACTCAGGCTCTGTTGAATGGTTGGGGTCTCAGGGACCCGAAGCGAGTTCTTATTTGATAACTACTGCTCTGACCAGATGCTTGTGCGTGTTCTGTGGTTTGAAAACCAAAGGCTTCGCTGATGCAAACAAGTCCACGGTTTTCCACAGGCAGTGATTTAGTGTTACATAACTGAATCCCACGCAACTGTTGGGTTGCCCAAGACTTGGGTTGTAGGTGCCTGGAAGGAGGGTGCCCAGTTCCCGTTCACACACACGGGGTCAGTTACTGGAGACTGTGATCTGCCTTTTGACAGAGGGCACATCAAAACGTCCCTTCCCCGGGGCCATGCACACATCCCTCCGTTAGAAGCGCTGGAATCGTCCTCACCACTCACAACATTCCCTGTCTGTGAAGATTCTTTCCCTCCTGGAAAAGGAAAGGGATGGCTTCCCATGCAGTCAGTACAGCCCTGGGTTGTCCGGGTTTAGGGGTTTAGCCCGCCACATAGCCCTGAACATGTGCCTTCCTGGTGACCACAACCTGCTCTCCTCCAAGTGGGAGCTGTGCTTTGTGGTGTATGTGTTGGGAGGTGGGGGAGGCAGGACTCACTTCTCATCTGGGACATTAATTGCAAAAGCAAAGACTGATTCTATGTCCCCTCCATTGCTGCAGGTCCTGTGCAAGCTGATAAATAGTTTATACCCCCCAGGACAAGAGCCCATCCCCAAGATCTCAGAGTCCAAGATGGCTTTTAAGCAGATGGAGCAGATCTCGCAGTTCCTAAAAGCTGCGGAGATCTACGGCGTCAGGACCACTGATATTTTCCAGACTGTGGATCTCTGGGAAGGTAAAGAGCCCTGTCTGCCTTTCGGTCTGTTCTCCCTTCACCCCACCCCTCCCTTTTGCCCCGGCTCTCTGTGAAAACCAGAGTACTTCCCTGTGCCTGGGGTGTGTGGGGAGTGGTCCCAGCCATCTGCTGGGGCACCGGCAGCCTCCCCCTTTGTAATGGGCGCTCTGCTGTCCTGAACTGCACACCCTGAGGAGCCTGCAAGGGCCTCAGCAAACTCCTGTGTAAACAGAAGTCTCCACAGAGAGGCAGCTCAGAAGGTGACTCTGGTGCCTGCTATTCCTGTTACCCTCCCATAACAAATCACAGCCCTTGGGAGAGAGGCAGGGGCGAGAGTGCTTCTGACTCACCGGCAGCAAGGCTTGCAGACAAAGGCCTCTGGTGCTATTTTGTCATTCAGTCTGCTAAGTAAGCTGTGCTCCAACCTTCTATGGAAAAATTATCTGGGAGCTTGGTGACTACACCTTTCAGATCCATATTCTGCTCAAAGAGTATGAGAAATGATTTTTTTCTTTGATGCTTGCAAACTGACTTGGTAAGGAAATCTTATAAAGGCAAAAATCAAGTCAGACTCCTGGGCGTGTTTAGTAGTCCACCATTATTGGAGAAAATCATGTGGATGGAGATTCTGCTCAAGCATTTGGGACGTAATGAAAATATGTACATCCATCCATGCAGCTGTGTCCTTTCTGGGCTATGCCTGCCTGAGGCAGTGAGAGACAGAGCAGTCTGAGCAGGGCTGCTAGACTGACTCACATGTTCATTGTCCCTGGCTGTTGCTGTGGGCTAACCAATAGGATCTCTAGCGCTGTGACCGAGATGGCTCTCTGGCAGGGACAATAGGGTAGCCTTCCTCTGGATGGCTGAATTAGATTTCTAGCGGAGGGCCATTCTACCAAGCAAATTATAAGGAAACAATTACCTCATTAATCCTCTGCCTCCTGCCACCTCGAGCCGCCATTTATGTTCCCTGACAGAGGAGTAAAGTCCCAGGACCCCAAGGAGTTCTGGGTTTTTTACCGTTACGTGGAAACTTTGATAGCTAACACTTCAGCCAGAGTCACTGGACTTCAAGGACACTTGCTTCCAAGTCCCCACGTGATGCCACAGTCAGGGCTTCCTCTATCAAAACTGTGAGAATGCTCCCCAGTTAAGAGACAGCTGTGACCTAATGACATTCTTCTGGACATTGGGTCGGTGCTTTGCTGCATAATGCCGGTGATTTCTTATAGCAGAACTGTGAGTTACTTTTAATTTCCCCATTTTGTAGATGACGAAAGTTGCCTCTGGTTATGTGTGTTCGTCAGAGACCTCATATAGAACAGCCAAGACTCAAACCCGGGCACTCTGATGCCAAAGAACAGGACTGAACTACTTTCCCAGGCCATTCTTTGGGCAAGAATCTTAGTTTCCTTCACCTTCAGCATGAGTCACAAGAGTGACTGCTGATGACAGTGACAAGGAGGTTGAGTGAAGGCCATGTGGGACTGAAGGACAGAGTGTTAACGCGAATGGAGAGGACCCTGGTGAGATCTCCAGGGAAGGAAGTTTGGGGGAGGAGGCAGAAACCGGGCAGTCTGGGCGGTGGCATTCTGAGGAGCTTTCCCGCCTTTACATCGTTGAAAAGGCTTCACTTCCTCACCTCCTTCTCTGGAGACCGGGAAGGTGAGACTCACACCTGGGAGGCACTTGCCACAGGCAGAGAGGGATGTAAAGAGCAGTGCTTCTGGTGACAGAGCCCATGAGGCCCACACCGCCCACCGCGGCCCTGTGTATCGGGTTCTCCTTGTCAAAGAGGAAGGATGGGGGCCATGAGTGATGGCAGTAGTGGGAGAGGACAGTGGACAGGTCAACTCCAGGGAGGACAGGGCTTCCGGAAGGGAAGAACAAGACAGGCCCTGAGGCCTCCATCCCCAGCACAGGAGAAGGCTAAGGCTTTACTGAGAGACAAAGAAAGAGACTGATTCCCAAGGTACTGTGACTGACATTAAGAAATCTAGGTAGACCGTGGGCTAAGTAGAAAATGGCCATAGAGAAACAGAGTCTTTGACATTTTCAAAGGATCCCTAGAGGCCCCAGGGAAGATTGAGGTTCTGGGGGTTTATTACGAGTTGGCTATGACACAGAATTTCCCAGGATCACTGTCTGAAGCTCAAGACAGAACTGGTTTGCGTGCTACGGAGCAGGAGGTGAATTTTTTTATTTTTAATTAATTAATTAATTAAAAGCAGAGATGTGGAGAGGGTTAGACTAGTGGTGTGGGATCATGGCCGGAGCAAATAAGGCCAGGGTTCCTTCCGTAAGAGCTAGCAAGAGCTGACTGGGTTCCTCTCTGCAAGGCAGGGGTCACTTCTGGAAGAACTGGCTGCTCGTGAGTTTGGGGATGACTAAGCTGGACTCAGAGGGATGCCGCAGGGAGGGCTGGCGTGTGCTGAGGCATCTGTGGCTGTGTGAGGGCGGACACATTTGTATACACAGCTATCGGACTGGCCATTTGCTTAGCGGAGTCCCGCATCCCCCCACAAGCCCGTTCCCTGCCCAAGGTGTTCGTGCTGCCCTCACATTTCAGTGGACTCACGCTGATTTCCCATGCACTGTGCCAAGGTTGTGGTGGCTGTGGCTGCTGTGGTCCAGCCCTCCTTTCTTTCCTGGGGATTTCTCTCCTCCTCTGCAGGGATTTTGGGCTTCACTGGTCTCCATCTCCCTTTCCCTCACTTGGCATCTTCTTCTAAGGCAGCCCTGCCTGCCCCAGTTGCCCAGTGATCTCACCAGCTGCCTCTCTGTGCTGACCAAGAGCTGCCCCAGCCCGGGTTTGCCTCGTGCCCTCTGCCTCCTCTTCCATCAGTTATATAGGCAGGGGCCCCACTGCCCCTCTCTCTCTGAACCGTTTTGAGATCAAATGTTTAGAACGGACTTGAGGGCAATGAGAAACAAGATTCTGCAAGAAGAAATCCAAGGCTGAGTGCTCTAGGAAACAACCCCATCACAGGGACACTGTGGACAAAGCTACAGAAGAGCCCTCGGGGGAGAGCGGGGATGCAGTCCTCTCCGCGGTGGAGGGAGGTGGGGACAGACTGGAGGAAGTGTTCCTCTTGGGTAAGACAGGTGCAGGGCGGGTTCCTTTCTGTCTGTGACTCAGAGGAGAGGACCCTCTAGCTAAGATGGAGCATCTGTTCTCAGACAGGGGAGGGGGAAAGGAACAAGAAAGAGATATGTGTGTGTGTGTGTGTGTGTGTGTGTGTGTGTGTGTGTGTGGTTAGGGGTGTGAGTGTGTACCAGAGAGAACAATGAGAACAGCTGTGGCTGCTACAGTAGCCTCTGGTCAGAAAGGTGCAGTGGAAGCTCGGTCTGGAGGTGTAGCTGCTGCAGGCTCCTGAGTCGGGAAGTGGACCACCCAGCCCGCTTCAAACTTGCCCATCACTACTTAGCAATTAACTTCTCTAAGCCTCGATTTTCTTTTTATTTTATTTTTTGTCTTTTTGAGACAGGGTCTCACTATGTAGTTCACGCTGGCCTTGAGCTCACATTGTAGCCCAGGCTGGTCTTGAACTCGCAACAACCCTCCTGCCTCAGCCTCCCGTGTGCTGGGATTACAGGTGTGCACCACCACGCCCGGTTGAAGCCTTGATTTTCTTGGGAGTAAAATGGGGAGAATAGCACCCATTTCACGGGACTGATGCAGAGAGAAAGGAAGGGCTATGCTGGGAGTGCTCAGAGTAGTGCCTGGCAAAGGTAGAGGGTGCTGAGTGTTGTCAAGGTAAGTTATTCTTGTCATTGACCTGTCCTTTCTAAGAGCAATCAAAAACGAAGGGGAAACAAGGCTGGGAAGGCGTAAATTCTTACAAAAACAAACGGGCTTACTGGCCACACACAGGAGCTCGGGGGTTGCCCGATGGCTTTCGGCCTCTCTGCCATCTGTGTGCTCGCCACCCGACCCCTCACCCCTTCTCCGACAGAAAGGGCGAGCTTTCCACTCACTTTATTGACTTTTTCCTCACTTGCCGTGGCCTCTTTGGTATGCTTTTCCATGTTGTGTTGCTTTGCCAAGTTCAGGCCCAGAGCGCCCTAGAGCAGTGGAAGGGGCATGAGTTTGGAGTAGGCAGGTTGACAGCCTTGTTAGCAGCCTCCTTGTTGCGTGACCCCTGTAAGCTACTTAGCTTTTTACCACCTCACTTCCCTTCTCTATAAGCTGGCCTAACATTCCCTCCTAAGGTTCCTGGAGGGATTAAATGTGTGAAGTGTTTATCACAATACCTGGTCCCTAGACACCTAATAATTGTTGGATTTTTTTATCCCTACCCTTAGCCCATTAGCACCGACCTTTTTATTTGTATAACCACTTGATGAGCACTAAGCATATAAACATTCTAGAAGATCAAAGCAAACAAGACTCAGAGATCAATGATCTAATATTCTCAGTCATCTGACAAGGATCCCAGCTATGGAGTTTTGTAGATGCCTGTTTCCTTCCCTTGATGCCTGGGAGCTAGGGAGGTGTGGTTCACATGGGGAGAGCAAAGCCTGAAAAGCTCAAACATGGTATCCGGGGAGGTGTCACTGGATGTGCCATTCTTCAAGAGCAGAAGAGAAGAAACATTTCACCCCCTGTGAGAGATATTTTGGGATATCTCCAGGGAGCTGGAGTGTCTTGAGCTGTAACAAACACCTGCTGCTTGAAGCTCCTTTTCTACTGAAGCAGCTTTTGCTGCCTTTTCTCTAGAAGCTACTGGTAATGATAATCGGTGGGTTTTTCCATCCAAAGTGGTTCTCAAACTCGAGCATTCATTGGAATCACTTGCTAAGCCTGTTAAACGCAGATGGCTGGGCCGCTACCCAGAGTTTCTGAGGCATTAAGTCTTCGGACAAGCCCAAGAATTTGCATTTCTTGCCAATTTGCTGGTAATGCTGCTTCTGCTGGCCTGCCAAGCCTACTTGGAGAAACACTACCCTGTACATTGTTTCTTTTCCCAAATTCATAATCTCTGCAGCGTAAAACCAACTTGCTTTCTAACTTTTCTTTCTTGACTACGGCAACATTTCCTCTACCTGAAGTAGAGAATCAGGGGCTGTGCCAAAGCTACTACTCAGGAAAAGTCATAAAATTCAGAGAGCAAAATTCTTGTTCAAGTGTCTTTATGATACTAGCACTCTTAACTTTACCAGTATTAAGTTGGGCCATTACAGTGCAGGATCCCTGGCCCTACTCCCCAGGTACTGTAGCTTAGTACTTGGGATACATGGCCACATTTAGGATAGTGTTGCTTGGAATATAACAGTCTAGGAAGCAAGATACATTCCATTGTCAAGTCAGACTGTCTATTGCTACCTGACAGATGAAGGGCAAACCTTTTAAAGCTTCCAGTGATACAAACTGGGGCACATGTGCCTAGGTTCACCACCACTGCTCTAAGGCTGCCTTGCCACCAGCTCTTTTTTGTTGTTTTTTTAAAGATTTTTGCAATTAGTTTGAGGTCAAAAGCAACCTTAACAGGCAGATACAGACTTTTCCCATATTGCCTCTGTTCGAGCACATGCGTATTCCTTCCAGCATATTCCTTACCGGAGTTGTGCGTGAGGAGCTCACATTAACACGTCAGTGTCACTCAAAGACTGATCTCCCGGGCTGGGGATATAGCTCAGTGGAATAAGCGCTTGCCTAGCAAGCGCAGGGTCCTGAGTTCGATCCCCAGTACCGGAAAAAAAAAAAAAAAGACTGATCTCCCTTTTGCCATTGTACACTGTGGGATTTGGACAAATATGTCATGAGGTCTATCCACTACTGTAGCATCACATGGGGTATTTTCACTGCTTTAAAAATTGTCTGTGATGCACCTTTTCATCCCTCACCAACCCCAACTCTGGCGGCCACTGGTCTTTTTTACTCTCTCCCTAGGTTTGCCTCTTCTCATGTCTTGCAGTTGGAATGATACGTCATATAGCCCTTTCCAATTCAACCAGCTCTCTTTACAATGTGAAGTCTAGCATTACCTTCCTGCTGTGCTAGATGGCTGGAAGAGCCCAACGGCCCAGTTAAATTCCTGAGTGTTAGTGTCAATTTGTTCTTTACTGCATCATTTTCCTTTTAGGGTCCGTGGTCTATTGTTAGGCCACCCTGAGACTCAGTCTCAGTTCTGCTGTCTGCATCTAGAGAATTCTCAACACTGGCTTGGTCCTTCTTACAGCGTCACTTTTCTGCTTTCTTTTCTTGGAAGGATGGCATTGAGCAGTGGCGTTCGAGCTGACTCGAAGGGCCACAGGCACCCACCAAAGTATGCAGGAGTGGCTCTCAGGAACCAAAGTGATTCCAGGCTGCCAGAGCTCTGGGCTGACTTCCAGCTTGGATCAAAGCCCTTCTAATGATCGGTTTTACTTTTTGACTTTGTGAAAGATGTATTTGAAGGAAGGAATTATTGCTTAATAAATATTACTCAGTACTTACCATATGCCAGGCATTGTAATGTTTTAAAAAATGGGAAACCAAAGTATTAGATCAGCATTTACCTGTCCACCTGTTTGTCTCAGAATCATCCCAAGAGACTACCCATAATCTGAATATTTAAGGTACTCAAGGAATTCTGATGATTAATTTAGTTTGGAAGTCACCAGGTGAAACCTATGTATCTTCAACTTGGCCTGATGGTTTAAGCCACATGGGGAGCTTATTAAAAGCATAGATTCCCCAGGACTTGTCAAAAAAAAAAGGCGGATCAAAAACTGCAGTATGTGTTTAAATTTTAGGAAATTTATTACACTAACAGACACTTCACCATTGATACACTAATGCCCTCAAAAACTCCTTCTTTTGAATGCACAGGTCCCATCATTCCTGCCACTTTCTGAAGTCTGTCTGGAAGTCCTCTTTCATGAGTGTCTTTATAAAGTGTGATCAAAGGTATGGTGAATTCTGCTGCTGCACGCCATGTCACAAAGAGGCAAACTTGTGAAAACATTGCGGTGTGTTCTCTTCCATTTTATTCGCTGGGTCTGACACCGTGCAGCTTCTGGATCTTCCCAAGAGCTAAAGTGATCATGAAGAGTAAACACGTTGAATCTGTTCTAGACGTGGAGGCAGCCATGATGTCACAACTAAAGACACTCATAAAGAGAACTTCCAGAGCTGCTGCAGAGAGTAGCACAGGATGATGGGATAAGTGTGTTCAAAGAAAGAGAGGGTATTTGAGGGGAGTTAACGGCAATGTATCTTTTACTGTAATGAACTGTAAAAATTTAAATAGTCACCATATTATTTTTATCACACTGTGTGAGTGCCTCAGTAGAATGACCTCAAAATTAATATTTTTATTTTTTAAATTTATTTATTTTTTTTTGTCTTTTTGAGACATGGTCTCGCTATGCATTTCAGGCTGGCCTTGAGCTCACTTTGGAGCCCAGGCTGGTCTCAAACTTGCAATGATCCTCCTGCCTCAGCCTCCCAAGTGCTGGGATTACAGGCGTGCACCACTACATCAGACTAAATTCATATTTTTAAAGTGGTGGCACCCACCTATATCCCATCAAAAAGCCAGCAAGTCTGGGAAACTGCTCTGAAGCAGACTATGTCTGGCTATTTTTTTTTTATATTTGCGTAATTCTGAAGGCTTCATAACAAGACAGATATTATATGTGCAATACAAGCAGTTTAATTGAATTATTTTACACCCAAGACACTTCATGGATCTTTCTTAGTTTCACTGCTTCTTTCTGCACTTAAATTTTTGCTGCCTCACTGGAGGAATCAGCTTTCACAAAGTGATTCCTTCTGCATGCCTGTTCCATCCCATGTAAATTCTTGATCTAAAGTTCTGAGTTGGAAGAGAGGTCAGGCTAGAAAACCGTCTTCTGCCCGTTTCATCAGCCCAAGAGTGTAGGGAACTTGTTTTAGAGAACATACCATACAAGACCAAAACTATGAGCTACACATGAACTGGTTATAGACCATCTATTTCTAGTCATAGTGCTGTTTGAAGTCTTGACAATAATTAACCTGGTCACCAACACTGACCGCAGCTACTTTCCTTTGCTTTAATCTTAAGTGAAGATACATCGCAATTACTCCAGATAAAACTAAAGACTTATGGCTGTTTGTGGTTGGTGCCCTTGGTGCTATGGTGTCAAAAACCCACTCCCCAGTTTTATCGCATTCCCTGATCCCTGGCTCCCACTGTGGAACACATTGAGCCCACGAGGGGGCCCCCATGAGTGACAGCGGCAGGGCCGGGTAGACTGACGGTGGACTTTTTTCACCCAAGCTAGCCCAGAGTCACCAAATAGGTAAACCAGAGTGATTTGTGTACTTGCTGGGTGACCCCGGGCATGATAATTAACTTATTGAATTTATTCCTCAGTTTCCCCATCCATAGGTGCAGAGGAATAATCCTAACCCCATAAGATTAAAATCACGTATAATAACGCATCTAGCATATAATTTATATTACATCTCTTGGCTTGGAAATTTTCTTAAGTAAAAACTCTTCAATTTATTCTTATCAAGTAATACTTTCTTCCCCAGCTTCTGCCTCAATCATGTAGTCGCTTCCTTCTCCACAACCCTTAGAGGAGAATGGGAGTCGTATTGAACATTCTAGGTTCCCAACACCTCACCCCTGCCTGTAGCTTCTCTCGCTTTGGGCTCATGGGCTTTGCCCACTGACTGCCTACTTGTGAAAGAGCATTGCATTTCCCTTGTTGCTCCAGGGTAACAGCTCTGGCCGAGCTGCTGGGTGCCAGGCTCCACATTTCCTCAGATCCTGCACATTTCAGCACTGCTTTTTCCAGCCACCGGAAACAGGCTTCCTGGGACTACTTTGTGGAGAGTCCAGATGACTGGTACACCCTAATCTACGTCTTTCTGTCTTGATCATGCTCCGAATTCTTATGAATGGCTTACTGCTCAAGAGAGTGTCATGTAGTGCAGTTCTGCTTTTTATAAGCACCCTGTTCTATAGCAGCAATTACAAAAATGCTTTTGTCCGTGGAAGAGAAGGGTCATTCTACCAGCCCCTTGTGCGTTTTCTCTCTCCTGATTCTTAGTATGCCTTGTGCCCTTGTTCCTTGAATCTGAAGACTGCATCGAAGGCGTTTTGCCCTGAGCCCATCAGCCAGTCCCACAGGGACTGGGCTCAAGCCCATCACCCTATGGTTTATTTGGAGGGCGAGGCTGGGGGAGGGCAGAGAGGGAAGGAGGACCTGCTCCCTTGCTCTCTCCTCTTCGAGTAAGTGGACATCTTGAGCTGGACTTCCTTTGCGGGTCTTAACTGTTCGTTTTATTACAGTTTATACTCCACTCTCACTTTCCCTCTGTCTTTCCCCCTTAATCCTGTATTCCCCAGTGGCTGAGCCGCAGCAGTCGGGCCACGGAAGCCAGAGATGACTCCCTCGGTCCGGAGCACCTCTGCACACTCGCCCTTAACTTTCACGCCTCCGCGCCGCGCTGAGGGCGCCTTTCCTCTCCAACTCCACGCTGTCAGTTCCGCATTCCCCGCTGCACATTCTGCCTGCACAGAGCTCTGGCCTGCTTCTCAGCGCAGGCTGCTTCACAGTGGCACCTCTCCTTCGCAGTTTAGCACATGCACATCACCTGGGAGGGAGGACAGGGGCGAGGATGCGAGGGGCGGGCTCACCAGGGCACATCCTCTCCGTGTGCTCGCGGACGGTGCAGCCCGCCCCTCGCAGGCCCGGGGAGGGGCGAATCTCACCTCTCTCTTTGCTCTCCTCTCTGTCACGAGAGCCAGTGATTTACTGTCCCCGTTTAGCTCCTTCCGCGCTGCCCAAGGTAAAAAGCCTCTCAGTTGTGTCACACTAATGCACCCTGTGTTGATTTGCTACTCTGCACCTGCCCGGCTTCTGGCCCAAGGAGACAGGTGAATGCTCCTTTTGATGAACTGGGATGGTTTTAGTTCCTTTTAACCCACATCAGTGAGAGAGAGGAGTCACCTGGGATTTGGTGCGGAGCTATTCCATCCTACCCGTTTCTCTGCAGTTTCTGTCCATTCCTCTTTCTGGAGGAATGTAGTCTTCTGCAGAGCGCCGGGCCAGCCTTGCCAAGGCCTTTGCACAGCCGGCCAAATCCACCAAGTCGGTGTCCGCTGTGCAGGCCGGGCCCATCTGTATCTGAGCCGCATGTATTTTGAATGTTTATTTGTACACTGTACTCACCGAATGGACTTGAAAGGTGAGTCTGACAGAATAACTAATGAGGCTGTATTTTGTCCTTTTTTTTTTGAGCACTTTGGGTCTGGTTCTCTTAGGGGCCCCCTCAGAAGAGTTTGATAGCACATTCCCCACGAATGTGGTCACCTACAAACTCCTACCACAGATGCCCTCCTGAGTGTCCAGCCATAGCCTTCCAGAATTCCTTGGTCTGATACACAACTGGCTTTCATCTCTTTACTGGTTTCCAGGGAAGGATATGGCAGCTGTGCAGAGGACCCTGATGGCTCTGGGCAGTGTCGCAGTCACTAAGGACAATGGCTGTTACCGAGGAGAGCCATCCTGGTTCCACAGGTAAACGGCCCTTCCCTGCGTCCTGAGGCAGAGAACCAGAGAGGTGTGAAGCTTGGGGGTCTCCCACAGGCTGTTCCATACAGAGCTCTTAGGAGCAAGCACTCCTGGCCTACCACTGAGTCTCCTACAGCAAGGGCGGACTGAGGTGGCCGTGCAGGCCACACCCTACCCAGGGTAGAAGTAGTTGGCTCTTCCCTTTGTAGGTAAGAGCGGGATCCTCCTGCTCTGTCCAGGTCCTCCCTTGAATCTCAGGAAGAAAGATGGCTTTTCCCAGAAGCGCTCAGTGGCTCAGTGTCTGCACTGGATTTTCTTTTTGCTCCCCTCTGTCCCTACCAACTACCTGCCTTTCCTATCTTCTTTCTTTTTGTAAATTTTTATACTTCATGAAGGTTAAACATGTCCTGATTCCAAGGTGCAGTCCCAGTTCACACCTGTTGTTCTAGCACACTGACAAATACACCTTCTTTTGCTCTCAAGAGTGTCCTAATCTGAATAATAAATTCTGTGGTCATTTCACTTTGCTAAGAAGGTCTTTTCCTACTAAAGTGAGTGAGAGAAGGCAGACAGGAAAAGCAGGACATGCAAATGGACAGCTTAGTTGTAGAAGAAGAGAAAAGAACACCTTGTTGCAGGTAATTCATTACCTGGATCCCCTTTCCTTGTATTTGAGAGTTACGGAAAGGCTGGTGTCATTTGAAGTGACATTTGTCTGAAAGCTTTTTAGATACTGACATGTTGAAACTCTGGCTTTAATCCAAGCATTATTTGTGATCTACCATGGCCCATTGCCTTTTTTTTTTTTTTTTAACTATTTGGCTCTTTACCAACTTGCTGACCTCTAATTTAGAGCAAGGAATTTTCTCTCTTTCACCCCTAGTCCCTCAGCTCTAAAACAGAACATGGATCCTTGATCCTGTACAAGAAATGTGGGATGGGATCGATGGTGTGCTTTGTAAGATGAAGGTGATCATTCTTACAAGGGCTTAACTGTGAGAAGGAGGGTAAAAAGATGCAGACTGAGGTGGACTAAGGTGTAGGAGAAGATAGAAAAGTCAGGAGAGGGAAACTCAGTTGGAACGTCACAACCACAAGCTCCCTGTGGATCCTCCTTTCTTTGCTGGAGATGTTGGAAGACATCTGAGCTTCTAAGAGATAGGGAGCTTATATGTCATGGTACAGCCTGTTTAGTGCAAGGCCATAGTTAAGGATTCACTGTAGTTCACGACAGGTTCATAACTCCGGGTAAGACCATTGGTCAAGGTAGGGTCATTACTCAAGACCAACCATAGCTCCGGGTAGAGCCTGCTGGTCTATTGGGTGATCCAAGATGGAGCCTACCTAACTGTCTAGCTTGAGAAGGGTTTGGAAACATGTATGACATTAATGCATCTCACTCTCCCTGCCAGGAAAGCCCAGCAGAATCGGAGAGGCTTTTCAGAAGAGCAGCTTCGCCAGGGACAGAACGTAATAGGCTTGCAGATGGGCAGCAACAAGGGGGCCTCGCAGGCCGGCATGACTGGGTACGGGATGCCCAGGCAGATCATGTAAGACGCTGCATCCTGCCCCCGGTGGAGAGGACGAATGTTCCACACCACAGTAGCCGCCTGACCTCCTCCTCTTTCTCAAAGCCTTCTGTCCCTGGTTTTCGCAAAGTGCTGCATTTCTGCTGAGAATCCACGTTGCCTACCGCTGCCGCCGTCTGTCCACGTAGAACTATGCAAAGACTCCACCTCCTCCTGATCTCTCCTGGGCCCCAAAGTCTCATTTGATTATTTATTTATTTATTTATTCGCCAAAAGTCCCCCTTCTCAACTTATAGAACATGCCTAATAAACAGATTAGCCTCATGTCTTAAAATGTAAAGTTTGTTCCTTGTCTTATGGACCCCGCGCGGTTCTCGTTCAAGAGGCCCATAGCCAAGTGTGGTGGTGGTGCAAGTTCAACGTTAGCACCCTGGGAGGCTGATGCAGGAGGGTTACAAGTTCAAGCCATTGGACAATTTAGCAATGTAGAGAAACTGTCAAAATAAAAAATAAAAATGAGGTAGGAGTATAGTTAGTATAAAGTTTCTGGGTTCAATTCTCAGTTCTTTCCGCCATGAAAACCAACAAAACAAAACAAAGATAAGTCCACAAGAGGTAAGTGTGGGGGCTCATACCTAGGAACTCAGCACTCTGAACACCAGCCGGGGGTACATAGCAAGTGTAAGGCCAACCTGGACTACATAGTGAGATTGTTTCAAAAAACCAAAGCTAACCAAATAGAAACCCAAACCCAAAGCCAAACAGACAAAATACAAGCCCACAAAAGAGGATTCAGCTTAATCTGTAGAAATGTAAGTTACCTGGGAGGACGCTCTCCACTATTTTTTTCTTAGCAATTGCAGTAGAACATTTGGGAAGTTTGCCCACTAGAGTGCTTAAAGTTACGAGTTTAAGGACAAGGTCTTGACCACCCATATTTTTTGACTACCTGCTTTGAACTTGTACTTATTACTCAGGAGAACATGAATGAGCAAGCCAAAGCACAGGTTCTTAAGTAGCTTTTGCCTAGATGCCCAAGAAATACCTGCTACGTCTGATGAATGGTTGGGTGGAGACATCGGTGGACACATCGATGAGCGGGTAGATGATTACACTCAATGATGAGTTGATAGATGATTGAATAAAAGGGCATTTTCCACCTTAGCATTAATATGGTTCTTACAACCCAGACCTTGGGTTTGATGCTGACATTTATACAGTATTCTTTATCATCCACGAGTTATATATTATGTAATTTGCTCTCCTAAATGCATCTAGGATCTAAACCCCTAGCACTCTTGAGTATTGCCTAAGATTGAGATCTGCTTAAAATGGGTAGTTTTTAAGGGTTTTTTTTAATGGATAGGAAAATAAGGAGGGTAAATAAACCTAGGGACTATCAATAAAAAGATGTTTTTATTTTTCTACAAATTTTTAAAAAGTGATGCTTTTAATAAGAAAAGAAGATTTTTTACCCAGATCGTAAGTTATTAATGAACAAGGAAAGCAAAGATTAACGGAATCACACTGTGTTTAGGTGACCATTTCCAGCTGGTGCTCTTTGCAGTTCTGGGCTTCCTCAGAGATTCTCTTCTTCACACACTTTCTACACATACTTCTTCACACACTGGTGACCCTTTGATTACCACTGGTGAGCCATCTAAGATGGTACCCACACATGGCAGCTGGTTTCTTTCCTCCAACCCTGCCTTGGAGTTGCCTCAGAAATAAGAGGGAGGTTGATGGGTACCAGAAAGTGCAAGAAAACGGAGTGGGAATTCCTAGAGAGGTAGAGGTGCTGGGTACCTGTTTGGGGTTGAAGATAAAAGTAGCCTCCATCAGAGAGGAGTTGGAACAGCTTTGAAGAGAGCATTCAGGCTATGCCTGTTCTGTCGTCTACATTACTGGGGCTCCATTGCTGTACCAGAGAGGGAGGAAAAGAGCAAAATTAGCTGACAGATAGCAGGAAGCAGTCTGCCAAGAATAAGGCAGTACTGGAACCCAGCTGGCATGGGGAGCAGGTTACAAGAACATTGGCAGACTTGCCAGGCCTCGGCTCTCCTCTTTTCGAACTTTGCTTTCACAGTTCAGGTCACCTATGACCACAGGGAAGTACATGCTCATAGAAAGCAACTAAAGACGCTTGAAGGTTTAAACATTCAGATCAGATAGGATAATCATTTAGAATTAGCCTCATAAATATACTAAAACAGGCAGGAAAAATACTGACAACATGAAGCAATACTGCAGCCCATTGTGAAGAAGAAAATCAACTGGATCCAAAATGTCAATGAAAAGGAAATGCAGGACCCAAGCACTGACAGAAGAATGGATGCAAAGAACAAGTTAGAACATTTTAGTGCTGAAACAAGGCCCTCTGTGAAAAATAATAGGCACAAATAGTTGGTAAGCACAAAAGAAGCATTAAAAAAAAGGAGTCAATAATTATTTAATTAGAATCTCAATTGAAGAGGAGAAATCATTGGGGGGGGAGTTGGAAGAAATAATTGTGTGACTTTCCCAGAATTTACAAGAAAAAAAATGTAAGAAGAGTTTTAAAAGACTCATACAATGCCCAAAAGAAACAAACATACCAACAAAGAAGACAAGTTCCATAACTGGGAACAGTATCGTAAAATGTGTGACCACTGAAAATAAACAGAAAGCTCCTAAACCCTTTAAAGAGTAAAAGCTCTCATATGTAAGAAAATGATCAGATTCCCTGGACTTTTCAACAGTGATCCTGGTTGCCTAAAGTCATATTTTCAAGGTGCTGAAGGAAAAAACACAAAATATTGAACATAGAGTTTTCTATCTAATTAATTTTTTGAGTTTAAGAAAAAAAAACATGGACAAAAGCATTCTTCAAAACACATTTGGATTAAGTATTCCAATAAGAAAAATGTATTATGAAAACATATATATGATATGGCAAGTAAGGTAAGCAAAATGTTAGAAAGTATCATTCAAGTACCCTAGCACTCAAAAAGAGGGGGAGGGAGGGGAAAAGGAAGTAAAAAACATGAAGATGTGTTATATACACCTACCAAGTCCCCACGATGAATGTAATCATTATGTACTACAAACATGCACTGATTAAAATTAAAAAAAAAAAGCCAGCCAAAGTGGTGTGTGCCTGTAATCCCAGCTTGGAGAAACGCTGAAATAGAAGGATTAAGTTCAAATCCAGACTGGGAAATTTTGTGATTGAGCAAGACCCTGTCTTGATAAAAAACAAAAAACAAAAACCAAAACCAAAACACAAGGACAGAGCTGGGTGTGCATCCCAGTGTGAAGGCCCTGGATTCAGTCCTCGGTATCTCCCTCCATCAATCAATACAGAAACACACATAGAGCAAGGCAAAACGAAAATTCTAGAACGTACCAACGTGGTGTGCGTGGCCTGGGGGAAGGAGTGGAGAAGAAGCACGAGATGATGCTAAGAAAATCGGCTTGTATGGAATAAAGAGATATTAATAAATTTAAGAAACTCTTTGAAACATGTAAATGTATTAAATTCAACTCACTTTAGAAAGCAATTCAACATTAATTTCAAAACCCAATAAGGACAGGAAAAGAAAATCATGGACCGCTTTCATTTGGAAACACAGATATGCAAAACCCTAAATAAAATACAGGCCACCAACTCTAGATATTGTTTGTTTGTTTGCTTCTTCAATTGGATGGACTTTTTGTGCGTCTGTTTTTCTTTTTTTTTTTTTAATAGAGCAAATCCTTTACAAATTTCAACCTGTGCCTATTTCTTGTTTTTTTTCTCTTTCAAAAGCATAGGGAGATTTCCTATTCCAGACCCTATTATTATTTATAAAAATACCAGTGACCAGTGATGAAATGACTTATTCAACATTTAGCTAATTAATTTTTAGAGCAGAATGTAAACTTAGTTTTTTCAGGCTTGTAGAGCAATTCTCATTCCTTCCTATTGCATGACTTTTCTGCTTATTCTCTACTATTAATTCTTCTTACATTATTAACTATTTAACACTTCTGGTATCAGCAAAAGTCATCTATGTAGACTCCTTCTGAAGGTAGGAAACAGACTAGCAAAACACATTGTCAATAAATTAGTTAGTAAGAAGATGAATCACCAACATGTTTAAGGAATTGTACAATAAACTTGGAGATAAAAAGAAATGCACGACATGACTCTTAAATACATGAATTTATAGTCTAGTTCAGTAAACAGAATATGCCTGACATTTCCTTGTGTCAGTTGCTTGTTTAGGTTCAGGGTTAACTGAAACCAGTATTCACTTGCACCTGTAAAGAAAGTCCACTGCAGTGTGGGACAGTCAAGGGGGTGTTTGGTGAGAGACCAACCTGCGAACCCGCTGTTTTGTGGCAACATGGGCCTATATTTGGTTGCTGTACCACATACCTGGGCTCAGTAGGTATGAAATAATGAGAAAGGTGTTTTGACCTCAAGACAAATCTTTTCTGGGTGTATTAAAGCAGGGAACATAGTTGCATTGTAAAATATCTGTGCCCTCCCTGGCAGGAGGTCTTATTCCATCTTTAATCTCTAGCAGGGAGGGTTAGGTATCAGACTTGAAGCATAGAGGAAATGTGTTTGAAGGAGACTTTCCAAGATCCGTTTTTTAAAGGCTAAATTCTGTCAGGAGTTGTAGAACGAGCTTGGTTAGCGCTCAGCTTGGTGTGGACTATACGTGGCTTTGCCTGTGGCTGTACATCTACCACAGGATCCCGAATCAGGTGGGTCTGCTTTACCCATCAGCTGAACCCAGGGACCCAGATCTAGTGTTCTATTGGTCACAGAAGCAGACATATTTGCTCATAGCTGGTCACATCTGTGAGGGTGGCCCAGGCCACCGGGGAAAATGCATGTCCCAGTCCTGGTGTTCTGAGAAGACCAAGACAGAAACAAGAGTGAGGAGAGTCTGATGCTAGGCCCGGATGCTAGGTCAGAGGCTCCATGTTACGTGTCACCTTCCCCTCCCAACAGCTGTCGCTGAAGCCAGGCTTCTGTCAATAGAAAACCAAAACCTCACTTTTCATAAGGTCTTATTTTTGATGCTACGCTAGTTACCATTTACAGAAAGCTTTAGTACCATTATGGATAAGAGTGCTACTTTTTTTTTTTTGTCTTCTTTTTGAGACAGAGTCTCCCTCTGCACGTCATGCTGGTCTTGAGCTCACGTTGTAGCATACGCTGTCTTCAAACTCATGAAAATCCTCCTGTCTCAGCCTCCCAAGTGCTGGGATTACAGACATACGCCACCACACCTGGCTCTTACAGTGCTATTGCTGATACAGATATATTTTCCATGGGCTCAAGTTAGTGAAATAGATAATCCAGCCAGTCATTGTAATTGTAATAATCCTATTGATTATTGATCTTTCACTGCTATTGCAATGGGAAAGCATGAAACTGCAGTAGCATTATTGCCAGAAACAAGCACATTATTCTTGTATTTTGTATGTCTGGTTCCCTTGAACATTTCAGAGGCTCATTTTCCACATTTAAGAAGGTCAAGGTCATCTAGAATGATGTAAATTCCAGGTCATCTTTTAATGGATGTGGCTCACATTGTGCATATGATAAATAAGGTCAAGGCCACTACAACTCCTTAAATAAAATTCTTTGCTCCCAAGCATTAGCAACCCCTTCAAAGGGTGGGTGCCATTCCTTGACAGATGATTTACCCATTGCAGTTCCAAACAAATAAGAATTTCATTGGATTTCAAAGTACAGCCATCCGTGTTTTGAGGAGCAATCTTCCTCCTCTCTCAGACCACACACTTACTTAGCCTGCTGTCTCTCTTTCTAACTGCAAGTGGTGGTGATTACAGGGAGAGGAAACCCCTGCTAAACATTACGCAAACTCTGAGTGTCCTCCTAATGCGTTTCCTGGGTCCACCGAAACCGCAGCCAGAGGGACCATTAAGTAGAGTTCTTCCAGGCCTTTGGTGCTCAGGTTCTGTCCCTGTGAAGTTAACATGCCCTTAATGGAGGCAATGACATTTTCGCGTCAAATGGGTTCTTTGCTAATGTGTGTACCCCACAAACAAAAGAAAGATAATTGGATATTTTTAACCTTAAGCCTTCCTTCAGCATCTCATCAACTCTAAGTTGCTTTGTGTTGCAATACACAGTTGGACAAGAATCTATGGTAGGTGGGTCTCTGAGGTAATTCTCCTTGGAGAACATAGATGTACCTATTATTTTGCTACTATTTTATCAACAACACATATTTTAATTACCGTTTAACACCCTTGTTTTATGGATTATAATGCTACCTTCAAGGTAATTGTGCAAAGGGACCACATGATAATTTTCTCTTTTTATCTTTAGTCTTTTTGAAGCAGGGTCTTGTTATGCAGTTCAGACTGGCCTTGAGCTCACTTTGTAGCCCAGGCTGTCCTCGTACTTGCAATGATCCTCCTGCCTCAGCCTCCCAAGTGCTGGGAGTACAGGCATGCGCCACCATGCCTGGCAATTTTCTCTTTTTAAAAATTTCCAAGTAGAGTTTTTGCTTTTTAAATCCCCTGAATAATTTATAAAATATTATAACAACTCAAGGAAAGGAAGAAAAATCTTCTTTTAGCCTGGTATGGTAACACAGGCCTATAATCCCAACACTCTACGAGGCTGAGGCAGGAGGTTTGCAAGTTTGAGCCCAGCCCAGCCCAGCCCAGCCCAGGTAATTTAACAATTTAGTAAGACTCTGTCTCAAAGTAACAAAAAGTACAAAAGGAACAGAGGATGTTCAAGCCTCAGTAACACACACACACACACACACACACACACACACACAATCCTCTTTAATTCTATCCTCCAGGGTAACCACCATCCATAATTCAGTACCTATTATCCTATCATATTAAAATTCATCTGCAATCAGCATAACACATTTGGAACATCTTTGTGATCTCTTGGTAGTATACTAGTTTCTCTCATCTACAACCGATGCACCCTTAAAGCTCCCTAGGAAGAAGATGGGCTTATATCTTCTCAGGAAATAGAAGGATGCGACTTGTAGGGCTGTCCCAATAAGATCAGAAAAGGAAGCCAAGCTTTTCTACAAACTGCCACATGGAAATGCTGAACAAGTTTTTGTTGGAAAATCCATCAAATGGCAGTGTCACCTTTCATTTGACTAACCCCTTAGTATTGGATTTTAGAATGTTTTCAATTCCATTATTCAAATTAATACCATAAGAAATACCTTTATATATAAATATATCTTTGTAAGAATTACTGTAGGATACTTCTTAGGTAGTGAATATCCATTTTTATTTATATTGTTAAGCTTTCATCAACACTCCTAGTTCACAGCCTCTCCAGCAAAGTATTAAGCATGGCTCTTTCTCTATACTCACCAGAATTATCACTTAAAAAATCGTGAACACTTTGAAAGACGTTATGCTTTGAAAGACACTGTGTGCATATCAGGACACTGTTGGAACTTGGTGTCTTTCCTGGACAGCTGCAAAGTATTTTACAATATCCGAATATCCTGCCACAAATCCCTGCATATTTTATGTCTGCCAAAGAGCACAGTAAATCCGTGAGAAATTCATGCCTGTTAATGGTTGTGAAGTAGACAAGGTTGGTAAAGTCAAAAAGACTGACTGGAAAAAAATACAGTGTCAGAACATAAACTAATGTTTCCAGAATTCCTCTTGAATGTTTTAGGCAAGAGAAATAAAGTGAAACACAGCTAAAGGATTCAACACTCTGTGAAATCGAAGGTCTAATGTGGTCCTGAGCCCATCATAAATTCTCAAAACAAATACCACTATTTTTGTAGCTCTGAACTAGAACATAAAACTATTTTGCAGGACAAGGATAAATCTCATTGTGGTTCAAATGGGTTTAGAACAAATATTACTCTATTGACCTTTATTTTAATGAAACTGATATTGAATGGCCTTCTGTGGAATACAGGAAAAGGTCCGTCTGGTTCTACATTTTTAAATCAATAATTGCTTGTGAGACCATTGCATCAGTTTTATGATGGGATGATGTGGGCTTACCTAGATTGCAAAGTGCCAAGCTCTGCATGCGCTGGACGTTTTTCTTTCTTTTTTGAGAGGCGGGGGACTTATTTCTGAAAAACTAAAGGAAAGAGACAATAGCCCGCTGGAATTTCACTGGAGAGATATCTCAGTCTGTTTGAGCGGCTATAAAAATATTTTACCCTGGGTAATTTAGAAATAATACAAATGAGGGGCTGGGGGTATAGCTCAGTGGCATAAGCACTTGCCTGGCAAGCGCAAGGTCCTGAGTTCGATCCCCGGTACCGGAAAAAAAAAGTTTAGAAATAATACAAATGTATTTCTCATCCATTTGGAGGCCGGAGGGTCCAAGATGAAGGACCTGCATTGGGTTATGTGGTAAGGGTGCTGCTTCCATGACGGGATTTTGTTGCTGTGTCCTCTAGAGGCCGCCAATTTTCTGTCCTGGCTTGGCAGAAGGCCTGGGAGGAGCAGGCAGCTCGCTGAAGCTTCCGCCTTAAGGGGCCTGAGGCCCATTCATGACGGAAAAGCTCTCAGGATCTCATCGCCACAGGAAGGCCTCGCCTCTGGATCAGCGTTATTTCTATAAAGCTGCATAGACACTACATAAGTCTTTCTTTTTCTTTGATATCTTTTAACTAGGGCGAGAGTTAAAGCAAGATGAGGGAGACGTTCTCTGTGGGTAAAAAATTTAATTTGGACAAGCAAATAAGTGCTGAGCACTCCCCTTTCTAGTAAAAAGGAATAACGATGGGGAAAGCAGGCCTTTGGCAATGTCATGACCGTTCTCTCATAGTTATTAATAAGTGATGCTAAGTAATAATCCACCAACCAATATTTAAATATGGAGCACCCGCTACGTGCCAGGCACCGTGCTACCCTCTGGGTACCGTGAGAGGTTTACCAGAAGAGGTGATGGAGGTTTACCAGAAGGCTCAGAAATAAAAACCCCCCGTGGCTTGGGCACATGACACTCACAGTCTGAGAACAGCCCGGTGGTCAGATTCCACCCTCTGCTGGTTTGCTGAAGCACTAAAGCATTCCATCGCTGAGGCTAAAGAGCCTTTATCTCTGAGTAAGGGGATTTGGCAGCTGTGCCTTACTGTGGGCAGATGCTATTAAAGACCTCTAGTGAAATTTAACTTATGAAACTGCAGAAATACCATTTAGGAGAAAACACTTTCCAGTTCAGTGGAGCAAATTGATGCGCTGCATGACTGCTTGGAAAGACATCCGCTGCTGTGCCCTTTATGCTTGAAGAGACAGTGACAGGCAGGCAGCAAGTACCCTCAGAAAGGCAGCAGTGCTCAGTCATGGGGGTTACTTTACTGCCCAGGTAAAATTCCATGCCAGGCTCCCTCTTCTGTCAGTAGGCGCATGATTTTCACCATGTTTTATAATTCTCATGGTGTCATTAACATTGTGACAGCCAGGAGACCCTCTGCAAGTATGCACCTACCTGTTTTAGGTGAGCCTCATTAGGTGGAGATGCCAGTGGAAATGAATAAAAAATAAATTAGCAGCTAATGTTACAGAGCCCACACCCAGACTTTACATGTGTTCCCTGGCACAAAACTGAGCCTATGGTTACAAGGTGGAAAAAGAACAACAATAACAACAAAAGAAAGAAACCCACAAACAACTGCTCAGTGATATTTAATTTTTCGATTAATTAAGGTAAGTAATGTAGGAAGGCCAAATCCCTTTCTAGTATAGAAGGACTTAATTTAGTTCCAAAGTACTCTTATCTTTTGGGTAGAGGTTCAAGATGGGGTAAGATTTCTCTGTTACCACATCACTGTTTTTATTTGGACTGTAATCCCAAGCAAGCATTAGAGCTCTTGATAAGAATGATCAGCACAAGGGCCAGGGATATAGCTCAGTGGTGCAAGTGCCTGCCTGGCAACTGCAAGGTCCTGAGTTCAAGTCCTGGTACCAAAAAAAAAAAATGGTCAGAACAGATTCTCAGACGTTTCTCTCCTATCTGTAACTCCACCAAGGCTGTTGAGGTGTCTCATTGGCAATGATTTGGGATAGTGAGCAAGGCGGTGGATGGCATTTATTTTAGACTTTAGAATACGCACATAGTATATGGAAACCTTATTGTGCAAGGCACCAAACTCTCACGACTCTTGAGCACTGAGCTGCAGGCCTGCAATGCAGTTGCTGGAGGTGCTGGAGGTGCTGCGCCAGAGTAGGCTTGAGCAGCCGGCTAAGGAGCGGTGGCCCCCGAGGCCAACGTGAGGCACACAATTCACACGTGCAGTGGTTGTTTCTGCACCTCTACTTTCTCCTCTCATTTAAAAAAAAGTATGGAAAAAAGTAAAACAAAATTTCCTAACAAAACAATAGAGGAATAATAAAAGTTAATACATTGAGTCCATTATTATCTTTACAGTAGTTCATCAGAGTGCAAGACATGGGCATAAAAAATTCTCTCTATGATATCGGCACAAACTTTTCTTTGCCTTGAGCTAAGAGAAGCTGTACCTGTGTTGCTTGTTTTCCTTCGCTTTTCTCTGCGCCACCTTCATTTTTATTCATCTGTTTTATGGTATCCCTTATCCTTTTGTTCTTATTAATCTGATTTGGAAAACTGATTTTTAAAAAATTTCTTTGTAATCTTGCACATAATTTCCAAGGTCAATACTTCCCAGAGCAGCAGATACATTCCTTCATCAAACATTAACGGCGTCAGCTCCTGCTGCGGGCAGATGCCACGCTAGCTCAGTGTGACAGTAGCTTTCCCGGAGACTGCTGCCTGCAGTGGGCTGTCTGCCCGTAGTGTGTGAGCTAGAATGGCTCTGGACTAGTCTGCCAAGGGGCCCCTTTGCACAACCACCGAGTTTATATTAAGTTGAGTACATCACATACTAAAGAATTCAAGAGGAAACAGAGAGCTTTTATAGTGGGTCAATTAAACCAGAAAGAAAAGAGCCGTTAGTTATCTACACATTTATTTTCTCCTTGCTGGGCTAATAGGACGTCCCTGCCTGGGCACTCACACCTTGGGACCATGGGTAAGGAACTAATGGGTCTTACCGGGCCACGGCTGAGTCACACGGCCATTTGCTCCCCTCCCGGTAACAGAGAGAAAGAGAGACAGAAAGGTAGAATGGGGGTTCAGGATAAAATGTGTATAGTGCCACCTTAACCTGCTGCAGACTAGGATCAGGCTTTAGAATTTTTGCGGTGGAATCCACTGGAAGCAAGTTTACTCTATTAAGAGAGACATGCATGGAAGCTCTCCCCCTTCTAGAGGGCTGGCTCAGTGTTACGTTGGTCTTCCCAAAAACTTACACTGAGGTCCTAACTCTCATTACCTCAGAATGTAAACTTATTTGGAGATAAGGCTATTGCAGATGTAATTGCTTAAGAGTAGGTCATACGAGGGTACGGTGGGCTCTTAATTCAGTGTGGCTGGTGTCCTTATAAGAGGAGACACAGACACCTGAGGGGCAACACCATGTGGGGACAGAGGCACAGGTGGAAGTGCTGGAGCTGAAAGCCAATGGATACCCAGGATGGCTTGCAAACCGCTGGAAGCAAGGAGGAAGAAAGACTCCGGAGGTGTCAGAGAGAGGGTGGCCCCTCACAGCTGCATATTTATAACCGCTGGCTCTGGGCGTATGGGACAGTGCTTTTCTGCTGTTTTAAGTCCTTCTATCTGTGGCACATTTTTAACAGTGACCTTGAGAAATGAATACATGATGCAATGCCCTTACCTCTGTCTTGTTCTTCTCTAGTGCCATACTAGGAAAGACCTAGAATGCCCGGCTGGGGAGCTGAAAAAAAGGACTACTGTTTGTGAAGGACTGATGTCACTGTAGAGGCATTTTAGGAAGATTTACTTGCAGTGGGGTACACATGGCTTAGTTTCGGTGTGAGTCTACAGGAGGAAAACCAACTAAAGAGATGTTATAGTAGTCTAGATTATAAGATGCCCCTCTAGAGCTTTCCTTTTTTTTTTTTTTAAAAGAGAATTACAAAAATAGCAACACAACAACAACATAGATAAAAACAAAACAACACAAAAATAATAAAAATGAGGCAAGGTTTTAAAACCAGATGATAGGAATTAACAGTGGTTATTACATTACTTGCTGTTACCTTCAGTGAAGTTGCTCACATTACCAGATGTAAGAATGCAAGACTGATCAAACCATTAAAGAGAATAAAAACTAATATAACATTAGAAAGGATATAGAGCTTGTTATGGTTGATACATTGTGTCAATTTGGGGAGTCTAGAGGTTGGGGCGAGTGACTCAGCAGGAAGCCAGGGTGCTTAGTTTGTACACATCCTGAGCCTGTGGAAGAGGAGGGTATGGAGATTGTGCGAGAGCTACACGCCCCCTGGATGGGGGCAGCCTGTTTACAATGTAAGGGAAGGAAAGAGGCTGCTTGCAGCCATTCCTTCCTTTTTGCTGGTTGTTTTTGCTGTGCTCTGCTGCCATGAACGTTTGCCGTCTGCCATGTGCCACTCTGCCTCAGAACCAGCCAAGTGTGGACTGAAAATTCCACAAACTGAAAGCTAAATAAACCTTTCCTTGTTCAACCTGGGGCACTGGGTATTTTGTCTCAGGAAGGAAAGAAAAGTAACCAAGACAGAGCTTCACTAAACAAGATGGTAGGAATTCACCAATGGTTGTTATATTGCATATCGTTGTCTTCAAACTAGTTGTCCAGATAACCAGATATAAACATGCAGAATTGGTCAAAAAATTTAAGTATTAACCGTTCCTTTCAATAAACTGACAGACATCAGCAATTTATCCCAGCTATCTTTCTACATATATATTTTTTCCTTTTCTTCTTTCTTTCTTTCTTTTTCTCCTTTCCCTCATCCCAATTGTTCCTTCCCTCTGAGCAATTTCTTTCCCTTTCACAATATCTATTGTACCTTTTGGGTTTTATTTACTCTTTCTTACACCAGAGAGACAATATGATGTTTACACATGCAGGTCTGATTTATTTCACTTATGAGTATGGTCTCTAGTTGTATCCATTTACCTATAAAAGCCTTGAGTTTATCTTTTTTATAGCTGAGTAATACTCCATTGTATAAAAATACCACATCTTTTTTATCCATTCCTTGGTTGATGGGCATGTGGGCTGTTTCCAAGATTTAGCTATGACAAATTGTGCTGCTATAAATATGGGTGTGCATATATCACTGTGGTATGATGTTTTTAATTCTGCTGGGCAAATACTCAGAAGAGGAACAGTTGGATTAAGTGCGATCTCTAATCCTAGTTTTGCGAGGAATCTCCCCACTGATTTCCACAGTGGTTGTACCAGTCTACACTACCACCAGCAGTGGATAGTTTTCCTCTTTTAAAAGATTCATGCGACACAAAGAATCAGAATTATGCATTTGTGAGTCAGCAGGGAGAGGGAAGCCGGACTCAGTGTGCTAGTTTATTACCAAACACTTGCAAGCTCAGTGGTAGGTAGTGAGCAGAGGACAATTCTGCATGTGGCCATTAAAGCAGAGTGGACCCCAAGTAGCAGAAATGTGCTTATCAGTTTTTGAGGAGCTATGCCTCTGGAAGCTGGACAAAAATGAAAGTGTCACTCCTCACTGCTAAGAATCTTCTGTGCAGGGGCTGGAATCTTGCTCATGTTGGACAGACCTTTATGCCTTCTCCATACACTAATTTCAGTGCAGAAGACTGAAACAGTTAAGGGTTCTAACAACCCAAGAGAAGGAGATGGTGTTGGAGAGGCAGACTTCTGGGAAAGGCTGGACACCAGGAACTGTGGGTATTGCTGAACTCACTGACAGCAACTGTGGACCGCACCTGTGGAAACATAGTGGAGGGGTGAGAATTACTGGATCTGGGCCACTTTCCTACTCCCCCAAACTCCAGAAAGGTCTGCAAGGGTGACAAATCCTATCCAGTACCCATCATCTCATGTAGGCAAAGGAGTCCTTTTGCCAAGCTTGGAGACTGCTCCCCATTCTGTGGGTTGGAAAGTGGAGCTCTTGAGTCAGGGGTCAAGGCCTGATAAAGGTCAAAGCAGGAAGGAACAGGAAGAGTTGCCTGGGGTAGAGGGCTTCTGGTGACATACTGGGCAGAAGGCCTATGCAGGGAGAGTATAGGGAGAACATTGAGATGAGTGCAGTATTTGCCTTGCAGGAAGGGGAGCAGTAGAGAGAGGTCACTGGTGGAAGTTGGCAGAGAACCAGCTGTTATGCGAAGTACATCACATCTTCTTTCCAAATCAATCAAGGTGGTTGGAACTTGGGACAGAGACAAAAGCCTATAGTTGGCCACACCCAAAGCATAGCCTGCAGCTCAGGGGCCAGTCCAGAGAGACTGTCACCCTCACCACTCCCACGGTGACTCTGACTTGGCTGCCTGCAAGTGGACTGTGTCGACAGCATAAAGGCAACCGCGTGGATACACGGTATGAGGGTGTTTTGTTTGTTCCCTTGCTTGTTTGTCTTTTCTTGTTTGCCTTGTTTGTCTTTGCTTGTTCTGTCTTCTTTGGTCTTTTTTTTTTCTTCCTTTGATTCTAGCTTCATTACTGTTTTTTTAAATTTATTTTTTAGTTTTTAAACTTTTTCTTTCTTTCCATTTTCCCTTTTTAAACTTTCTGCCACCTTACTTTTCTTCCTTCAAACCTCATTTTCCTTACCCTCTTGGGCTCCCCTTCTTCCTCTTCACCTTTTGTGCGATATGCATATAGTAGGTACCCGTAGGTACAAAAGAGGGTAAGAACGGACCAGTGCTGTAACTGTAATGGTGCCATTCAAAGCCATGCTGAGGCTACCCTTAACAGGACTGTGCTTAGAAGAGCCAAACAACATTAACTACAAATATGTTAATGTGTCCCAACAACTCCCACATCTTTCCTCAAACTCTAATTGTACTTCTTTCTATGTCCCCTTCTCTGCCTCTACAAATATTCTCTCAACCTTCTCAATACTCACCCTGTATCCCAGGTATAAAATACCTCCAGCAGAATTAAACCTCTTATTTTTTACCTACTGATATTTCTCTTGTCTCTTGCCTCTTACTGGCTTACCCTTGCCTTTCCTTTTCTTATCCCTCTACATCCCAGACTAACTGCTACTAACAGTGCAATATTGTCTCTAAGAATACTGATAAAAAGACAAAATTGTTGAAAAATTTTTTATTTTCATGATTGAGGTTTGTCTAGATCTGTAGATGCAGTCATAACCAATAGGAACTTTCTGTCTAAAACAGAGTGACTAAGTGCAACCTGATTAAGCTGAATATGATGAGTGGTAGGTAATACCTCTTGACAAATAAAGCCAAGATCACATCACTGGAAAACAAAATCTAACTAAATAGATCTTCATATCAACAACAAAGTCTCCTCATTCTGCTAGACCTCACACACACACACACACACACACACACAACATGGAAAAAAAAGGTAACCAAATGCCTCTGAAGACTTCCACTCTTCCAAAGCAGATCCAGGGTGTCTAATGAAGAGGAAATTAAACATCGAATAGTTCAATCATACAAAATTATTAAGGAGGAAGCAACTCTATAAACCCAAACAGGGCATAACCAAATAATGGAATTAACAAAATATATTGACTAAAGTGATTAAGGAAGAGCCAAGTGAAAAAGTAGAAAAGCTGACCAAAACCATAAAAAGGAATTATCAATTTTCTAAAGAAATGGAGTTCATGAAAAGTTGCCAAACAAAAGTCTTGGACATAAAGAATTGTACTGAATACAGGAAGAGCGGAATTGACCAATGTGAGGAGAAAGCATCAGATTTCAGGGACAGACTGGAAGCACAAGATGATATTTTCAAAGATACATTAAAAAATTAAAGAGCAAGAAAAATGGACCCTATAGCTACTAGATGATGCAAGGAAGACTAACATAAGATTAATAGGAGTCAGAAATAAATTAGAGGGGCTGGGGATATAGCTCAGTGGAATAAGCGCTTGCCTAGCAAGCGCAGGGTCCTGAGTTCGATCCCCAGTCCCGCAAAAAAAAATAAAAAAATAAAAATAAATTAGAGCATAGCATGCATGGGATAAAATATTTGTTTAAAAATAATAGCAGAAAACCTTCAAAGTGTGGGGAAAGAATGCAACATAAACGTGCGACTTGTAAAAACTCCAAATAATTATGAGAAAAGAAGCTCTCTATGACACATCGTAGTCAAAATCCCAGAAGTCCAATATAAGGACAGACTCTTAGAAGCTGTTAGAGAAATGCAAATAATCTCATATAAAAGTAAACCCATTAGGATTACAGCAGATTTCTCAACAAATTTTAAAGATCAAAAGAGCTTGGAGTAAAATGTTTCAAGCCCTAAAATAAAGCAACTTTCAACCCAGATTAATATATCCTACAAAAATGTCTTTCAAAATTGTCATAGAAATAAGGACATTTCATGACAAAGAACATGTTCAGGAATTCATGATCACCAAGCCAACAGTCCAGAAATATCTCAAGGATGCCCTACATAGGGAAAATGATGGCAACAAAGCCAAGAAGTCTGGTGAAATGAATACATTGAGCAGTTAAGAGAAAAATAACAGAAGCAAGGACAGCATAATAATGCAACAATAGGAATAAGTCAGTATCTTTCAGTCATAACTCTCAATGCAAGTGACCTCAATCCCCCATTTAAAAGACAGACTGTCAGACTTCATCAAAACCCAAAACTCAATAGTGTGCTACACTCAAGAGACACAACCAATCCAAAAAGTATACTTACACACTAAAAATCAATGAATGGAAAATAGTAGTTTGTGCACCAGGACCCCTCAAAACAATTAGGAGTATAAAACTTATTCTCAAAGTGGACTTTAAGCTAATCCTCATCAGAAGAGGCAAAAAAGGTTGTTACATATTAGTTAAGGGAAAGATTCAACAGATATAATAATCATAAATATATATGCACCAAATACTGGTGCACCTAACTTTGTAAAACATACACAGCTGGACATAAAAAATCAAATAAATATCAATGTAGTGAGGGATGGCAAAACTCCACTTTCACAAAAAGATCAACTAGACAAAAATAATTAACTAAGAAACATCAGAACTGAACCACATTTTCAAACAAATGGAGTTAATGGACACCTAGAGATAGTCCTAGCCTACTACAACAGAATACACATTCTTAGGAGCATATTGAAACTTCCTCCAAAATAGACTACATACTAGCTCATAAAGCTTGCTTTAATAAATACAGAATAATCAAAATTATTCCATGTGTACTATCAGATCATAGCACACTGAGATTAGAAATCAATCACAAAAAGGGCATACAAATCTTATAAACACCTAGATATTAAGTAGCATACTCCTTGATATGAATGGGTTACAGAAGAACTAAAGGAAGAAATTGGATAGTTCCTAGAGTCAAACCATAATGCTACTACAACATACCAGAACCTATGGAATGCAACAAAAGCAGTCCTGAGAGGAAAGTTTATTGCCATGAAAGTCCACATTCTAAAAACAGAGTGAGCTCAAATAAATAACTAATTATGTACCCCAAGGTGCTATAAAAGCAAGAGTCATGAATGGGTGTCAGAACCCATTCATGAACCTAAATTTAGTACAAAGAAGGAAATAACAAAGACCACAATGAAAATTAATGAAATCAAGACAAAAAACAATAGAATCAATGAATAAAAGAACCAGTTCTTTGAAAGAAAAATAAAACAGATAAAGCTCTAACCAAACTTACCAAAAGAAAGAAGGAAAAGACCCACATCAATGCAATTAGAAATGAGTCAAAATCACAATGGACACCAACAAAATAAAAAAGATAGTAACTACTAAGAAAAATTGTACTCCAACAAATTGGAGAATCTAGAAGAAATGGACAGGTTCCTAGACAGATATGAATTACCAAAACTGAACCAAGAAAATACAAAAACCCTAAACAATTCAATAACAGGCAATAAAATTGAGGCAGTAATAAAAAATAGTCAAACTAAGAAAAGGCCAGGAGTTGGTGGTTTCATCACTGAATTCTACTAGAACTTCAGGGAAGATATAATGCCAATACTCTTCAAACTCTTTAATGAAATTAAAAAGGAGGGAATACTTTTAAAGTCATTTCCCAAAGTTAACATTACCCTAATCCCAAAACCAGACAAGGACCCAACTAAAAAAGATAATTCCAGGCCCATCTCATTAATGAACATAGGTGCAAAAATCCTCAAGATACTGTCAAACAGATGCAAAAACTCATTAAGAAGATCATATATCATGAGCAGCTAGGCTTCATTCTGGAGATGCAAGGATGATTCAATATATGCAAATTGGTAAATATATCATATAAAAAGAAGCAAGAACAAAAATCACATGATCATATTACTAGATGCAGAAAAAGCCTTTAACAAAATCTGACAACCATTCATGACTAAAGTCCTGAAGAAAACATGTATAGAAGAATGTTATCTGAATTTGTAAAAGCTATTTATGACAAAACTATTGCTAGTATCATATTAAATGGGGAAAAACTAAAAGCTGTCTCTCTAGTATCAGGAACAAGACAAAGACACCTATTATCACCACTTCTACTCATCTACTCAAGACATTATGCAGAGCAATCAAGCAAGAGAAAGAAATAAAAGGGATACATATAGGAAAGAAAGAGATCAAATATCACTACTTGCAGATAACATGATCTGTTACATAGAAAGTCCAAAAAATTCCACTAAAGAGCTCCTACCAAATTCAGAAATGTAGATTATAAAATCAACATCCAAATATTAATAGTATTCCTATATACCATTAAAGAACTCCTGATAAAGAAGAAATACCATTCAAAATAACATCGACAAAAATTAACTACTTAGGAATTAACCTAACCAAGGAAGCAAAAGATCCCTATTATGAAAAATACAGTATTCTGAAAAAGGAGATCAAAGTAGATATTATAAAATGGAAAGATATTCCTTGTTTTTGCATAGGTAGATTTAATATTGTTAAAATTATTATAGTACCAAAACTGATACACCGATTTAATGCAATTACAATGAAAACACCAACAACATTCCTAACATAATTAGAAAAAAGAGTACCCTGGGATTTATATGGATCCAAAAGTGACCCAGAATAGGAAAAGCAATCTTGGACAATAATAATAAAGCAGGAGACATCAAAATGCTGCACTTCAAATTGTATTCCAAACCTACAGTGATATTAGGACAAAAATAGACCTCTGGCTCAGTGGGATGGCAGAGATGAAGAAACAACCCCAGGGACATTAAGTCATCTGATCTTTTCAAAGGAGCCAAAAGTATATTCTGGAGGAAAAATAGCCCATTTAACAAATGGTGTTGGGGTTAGGAATGGTAGTTCATGCTTGTAATTCCAACACTTGGGAGGCTAAGGAAGGAGGACTGCAGGAAGTTTAAGGCCACCCTGGGGTACATAGTGATTTCATGACCATACTGGAATATGTTACAAGACCCTGCCTCAAAAGCAAGACAGAAAACAAAGAGTGGGCAAAAAATGGTCATACACATACAGAAGATTGAGTCTAGACTTGTATCTCTCATCATATGCCAAAAGAAAATAAAAATGGATCAAAGACATAGATAGTAAAATAAAACACTTAATTTCCTGAAAGATAAAATAGGTTAAACTATTTTTTAAGTAGGGTCTCACTGTTGTCATCTAGGCGGGACTTGAACTCACTATGTGGCCCAGGCTATTCTTGAACTCATGGCAATTCTCTCTCGGCCTCCCAAATGCTGGGACTATAGGTGTAAACCACCACATCTGACTTCAAATGTGCCTGGCTTTAAAATTCTTAAAACATAGGCACAAGAAAGGACTTTCTGAATAGAATCTCAAGTGCACAAGAAATTGCATCGAAGAATCAATGAATGGGATTATATCACATTAAAAAGCTCCTGCACAGCAAAGGAAACAATAGAGTGAAAAGACAACCTACAGAATAGGGAAAAAATTTTATTCAGAAATCTAATACATAGAATTTAGAAAGAAAATAATGTCTAGGGGCTGGGGATATAGCTCAGTGGAATAAGCACCTGCCTGGCAGGCACAGGGTCCTGAGTTCGATCCTTGGTACCAAAAAAAAAAAAAAAAAAAGAAAGAATATCTAGAATTTAGAAAGAACTTTAAAAAACTCAATCCCCCCATAAAAACAAAGACCTAATTTAAAAAATGAGCAAATGAAATCAATAGACACTGCTCTGAAGAAGCACAAGAGGTTAATAAGTATGTGGAAAAAATGCTCAGCATCTCTGGCCAGTAGAGAAGTGCAAATTAAAATAACACTGAAATTCCATATTCTTCCAAAAAGAATTATTTTTATCAAAAAACCAAGCAATAACAAATTTTAGTGAGGCTGCAGGGGAAAGGGCACACGTCCACATTGTTGGTGCCAATATAAGCTGGTACAATCACTATAGAAATAAATTAGGTTCCTCAGAAAACTAAAACTAAAAATTCCATTTGACCCAGCTGTTCCCCTTCTAATTATCTTCCAAAAAATGTTGAAGATACATGTCACAGTGCTGTATGTACACCTGTGTTTATAGCAACATAACTCAAAATAGCTAAATCTTATAAGTGGCATGTATATCTACCAATGGATGAGTGGGTAAAGAAAATGTGGTATTTAATAATGGAGTATGACTCTACCACAGAGAAGGACAAATCTGAGTCATTTGTAGCTAAATTGAAGCACCTTGCAGCCATACTATTTATGAAATAAATGAGACACACAAACTTCAATATTACAAAACTTCTCTTATATGAGAAGTTATATAAATAAATAATTTATATAAATAAATTTATATAAATTTCTTATATAAATAATTTAAAAATAAAATAAAAGCAGACAACAGGAAACAATGACACATTCTTGGCAAATGGAAAGATCTAGAGGTGAAGGGAGATGAACAGCAGGAGAAGAGGAGGAGAATCAAAAGAAGTAACATATGCTAATTACTTGTACCTCCTTCCTAAGACTGTAAACCTTATGTGCTTCAAATATGCACTAATAAAAATATAAATAAAAATGTTGAAACTCTTAAAAAGTTTTCATAGGTTGAATCCCTAACATGGTTAACTCTGTGTTCTTTTTTACCACTGCTGAATTGAATTGAGAGATGTTCTGCCTTTGATGCAGGTCATTGTATGCTTCCCTGCTTAGCTGGCCAGCCGCCAGACACCTGCCTTCCTCTGGGCACCAGGGCCTTTAGTGCTGAGAAAGGAATAGAAACCTCTCCAAGCTTCTTACGGTGGGTTAGACTTGTCCTCCCAAAGCCTCAGGGGCTTATAGGTGAGGTTTTGAGAGATGACTGGACCACCGGTGTGTGGTACTGGATTAGTCCACTAACTGGGTTAGCATGATTCTGGGTGTGGGAGACGGAGTTACAGAAGAGGGAAGACCCACGCTGGGTGTGGGTGGCACCAAACAACAGGTTTCCAGCATAGATGAAATAAAACAAGGAAAGAAGGACGGTTCACGGCCTCCTGCCTGCCCAGCTGTGAACTGTTTCTCCTCTGCCATGATCCTCCGCCGAGCTGCCCTGCCCTAGAGCCAGCCAGCTACGGACTGAGCCTCTACAAGTTGGGAACTAAAATAAACCTTTACTTCCTTAACTTGTGAGCGTTGGGTATTTTGTCCCAGCAACATAAAAGTGACAAGACAGGTGGGAAATGTCAACCAGTATTAGGCCACTGTGGTGTTTGGTCATGGGTTCTGTGATGAAGCAACATGGAAGTCAATGCATGCTTATTTAACAAGCTTCTTGCAAATTTTCTAGTGTATTTGATTCTGAGAAGTGATCATTTTCCCCTCAACATTTGATCAAGAAAAGTTTCAAACCTATCTTTGAAAGTATTTTATAGAGCTGATAAATCTGTCCATACTTAGATTCTACCATTAACATTGATAGCAATAGGAATATTGGAATTACATAGGAAAAAGGTCCCTGGGATTACTAAAGACTGCAAGATTAAAGAGTGGAAAATGAGCATCTGTCTCTTGATGGTCACTACCAAAGATTTTTAAGTCTAGCCAGTACAGGCCAGCACTAGGTTCTGAGCCCTACAGTAAAAATTTTAATGACAAATGTCCACAAAAATGTAGATACATTTATGTAGTGTATTAATTAGACATTGTGACTGTTAAAATAAGAAGACATTGGATTTCTCATTGGCAAAACGAGGAGGGAGGAGGAGTCTATAAGTTCTACTTGGGCAAATACCTCAAACCAAATAGAAGTTAAAGTGAAGGATAAAGGGCTCATACCATATCCTTCCTAATTTTGTCTGACTTCTCCCACTTTTCGGAGCCACTGTCCACTGCCATTCTACAGTGCATGCTTGGTCCCTGTTTGTTCAACACGGTCACACAGTGAAGCTTAAACAGCCATGATTTGCTAATGTCCTTGCTTTCTTTGCTAGGCTCTGAAAGGCTGATAGTTCTTCAAACGAAATGTAATCTTTTCATTTTTTCTTTAGATCTACCACAGTCAAACTTTTGATTCCTGGCTAGGCAGGGTCAGCAATTTGCCTCAGCCTGAAGCAAGGGTAAGAAGACAGATCTTCAGCCTGTCTGCATCCCTTAAAAAACGAGGAATCAAAGTCTCAGTGGGGAAATGATGTAAGGCAGAAGAAATATAGATAGCTATAAAGGAGACATGGAACCCATAATTTAAAAATTGTGCTTTGACGAAGACTGCAACTCAGGACATACTCAAATTTACCCAAGGTTATCAATACCTGTACTCCCTGTTTATATTTCTTTTCTTCCAGCCCATCACACCCAACATTCTGTAGAGATAATGTAAATCCAAAAATTAGCTTAGTTGATAAAGGGCAGAAACCTGATTTTAACATAAGGAAACAAATTTATAGAGTTAACAATACTTTTGGGCAAATATCTTAGATTGTCCATCTTTTAAACAATAGAATAGACTGTGTTTGGCTTTTTTCCTGTCCAGTAGGCCATTATCTTTCTAACAGCGGTGCAGCACCACTTTTCTCCCTCAGTAAACCAAACCAAAGTTTCTATAGATTCATAATTCCTCAGATTCCCACATGAAAGATACACAAATATTCCCAGCTCCAGACTAGTGTACTACTTTCCTCCTTGAGGACCCAACCTTTAATCTGTTGAGTGCGTACTTTGAATTCTGCCTAACAAGCCCTTTCGTGCCTTTTACACATGCCATGTGTCCTGAAAATTCTCTTTCTTTGACAGCAGTCAGTGACCCCGCAAACTGTCTTGTGGATAGGGTGAGTCAAGGGTCCCCATCTCTGTGTTTGGGAACCCTTTGGATCCTGTTTGGTGACACCACCTCCATGCTGTTTAAATTTATGAAATAGCTGACATTTTGTAAAATCATTTTTAAGACTGCTTAAATCTATTTTCTTGGAGTGCAATATTAATATTAATTAGCCCCAATAAGTACAATTTTCTGTGTTCTCTTAAAAAGAAATAAGGATGAAAATGGAAACAAAAAAGTTCTTGCTGGGTAGCAGTTTTCCAAAAGCAGGGCTGGAGGGTGTGAGCAGAGGGCACCTTAGAAACACAATGAAGGGGAGTGAGGTTGTCTAAAAAACGGTGCTGAGGCTCATAAACTAGACTTTTTCATGTTCTTTAAGAAACACTTTGCGGACTGTTGGGCTGGGTTTCTGGTAGGGAAACTCTGTGTGAGGCTGGGCTCTGAGAGTCCGCCCTCCTCCTAGAGTTACAGAAGCAGCTCTTCGTTCCTGGTACAAAGCTATGCCCGGGCCCTTTAACTGCCACTACACAGCAAGGAGGGAGCTTCAGTTTCTGAACTGGACCCAGTGGAGGTAAGTTGACTCCGTTCCTCTGAAAGCAAGCTTCAGGGTGGTGACAGCTCTCTCAGTTCTCAAAGGCACGTGTAACGGGGTAAGAACTGACCTGCAGGTACTCGCAGATGGTCACAGACGGAACGCCTGAAAATGGACAAAGCAAACAGTGGTGCTTCACCCAGACCTGCTGACTTGAAGGTAAGTACGGTGTGCATGGGATCCTCCTCTCCTGCTTGAATGTCATTTGTCGCTGAACTTGTTAATACGATGAGCCCTAATGATACTATAAAAATAAAAGGACAAAGAGAAAACCCTTCTTTTTATGGTATTTAATAGATTTTGCCAATGTGAGATTATTTTAAAGTACTTTATTTGGCAATTGATTAGAAATTGTTTCTGTAAAACTCCAGGGACATTGTACTGATCTTAACACAAATTCCACTTTAAAATTTAATCGGTGCTAACCGAGACTGCCTATAATATGTTCTTGCACTTAAAGATCCAAATTTGGTCTCGGTAGTTCTGTATGCGTTGACATTTCTGTGTGTTTCTTTCTCTTATATCTTTGAAGGAAGGCCTGAAAGTAGCGTGATACCATAGTCAACTCCTACAGTGGAATATTTTCCTCTCTGGATACACGCTCCTCACTCCTGCAAGACACCACAGTAAATACTGTCTGCTCTAGTTCTGGCCCACCAGGAGGGATACAAGCAACATTTTACTCCAAGGGCTAACAAGGGTATTTGTCAAAAAGAATAAGGGATCCATAAATAATTCAAAGTGTGCTTGGCCACATATTATCCCATGAATCAGCAGGATTAAAGGCTGGACCACGTGAATTTTGAAGGGAAGAGTGAGGAGGAATAAAAGAGAATGAGAGAACCTTTAACGAAAGCACAAAAGAGAGATTATGTCTTTGGAGTCGGTATAGTGGACTTAGGCTTTAAAAGAATGTGTGCTTAGAAGTTATTTCATCACTGGAGTTTAGTTACCCTGACATGCATAAATCCCTTTGTCAAAGAAGCTAAAGTCTTGAATGCATTATTGAAGAATTCACAGCATCAAATGACAAAAGATAGAAAAGAAAGTAAAAGAGGAGGCGGGGAAACAGTTAAATGATGCAGTTTTTCCCTCCTCCACATAGCACTTTTCACATCAGTACCTGTGAATCAATCATTTTCCAATCGAATGAGTCCTCTGTTTCATTCCTTGTTTCATTTTCTTTTTGTTATTGGTTGTGTTTTGTTGAGACAGGATCTCGCGATGTAGTTCAGGCTGGCCTTGAACTCACTGTGTAGTCCAGGTTGGCCTCAAAGTTACGGCAATCCTCCTGCCTCAGCCTCCCGAGAGCTGGGATTACAAGGGTGTGCCACCATGCTTAGCTCTTGCTTCATTGTGAAATTATTCTTTGGCTTATGACTGAGAGGCTGTCATCAGATAAAGCAGTCATTTTTTCACTTTATTTAAAAATCGTTCCTTCATTTATCATTGAGAAACTGAGTCACCAGTCAGCTCGGTGGTTGCAGAGGCAAAACAAGCATGTTGGGTTTCTTTCGTACAAACCCACACAGCCACCTTAACTATTTCTCCCTGCCATTCGGCGTCAGTCACGAAGCCATAATCAGGAAGTCAATTTATTTCTGTGAGAAACCTCATTTTAACTCTTACTTTCAATACTGCCTTAGCCACGATAGACTCGGTCGTGAGAGAGAAAAAACGTAGCACTCACATGCGAGTGGAGAACACACGCGAATCTATCCACGCAGAACCTTGACCTTCACTTCCTGACCTGCAGATCCCTTGGTCTGCTTTGCCACATGAAATTCAGGCCTCTGCTCCACAGCACTGATTCAGCAGGGCTGGAGAGTCAGACTCAGGACATAGGAGCCATTTCACTGGGGCTGCTACAATGTCTAATTTTTCTGGTCTTCACTGTGTGACTTGATGCAAACCCAGCTATTACACTGACATAAGTAATTTAACTCCTATAGTTAGTCCTCTAGCACCCAAATCTCTCTCGCACATAGTTCCATTTAAGCTGTCAACTACTTCTAATGATAACATATTTTTCTCTTTTAAAAGATATCCAGTATATCAATTCAGGTGGTCAGTGTCCCCGGGAGGCTGCCAGGGAGACGACCACTTCGAAAACCCATCAGCAAAGCCAGACCCACCAAACAATCCAGGAAGAGAGCGCCCTTTTGGAGCGTCCAACACAAGATCATTCTCTTCACACTGTTCTTATTCATCCTCGCAGTCACAGCTTGGACCCTTCTGTGGCTCTATATCAGTGAGTTAAAATCTCTCTTCCTTTCGGACTAGGGCTTGTGGTAGGAGCCCAGCGCTAGTCGTGTGAGCCTAGGCTGCCTCGGGGATCTGATGGAATCGTCCTCTTCCCCACACCAACATGGCACTTCCCAAACTGGTACTGAGACTTTAAGGAGAAAGAAAGCAGGATCGTCTTCCTCCTTTCTTTGTTTGCCGACGCCACCGCCTTCCTCAGGCCGGAGGAGGACAGAGGGCACACAGGACAGGAGGAGCTGAGGCGGAGGCTCAGGAGGCCTTGAGCAGTTGTTCAGAAATATAATGCATTTATAGCTTTAAAAAATTAATGGAATGTTAAGCTGCTTCATTTCCTCATTTCCCCCACAGCCTGTTTCTAGGCAACCATAAGTTCCTGGCTCTCTGAGCTTCAGTTTACAGAAGTATCTTCCTCTTCTCTGTTATGTTTTTATCATTTAATTGATCCTTTGGGCAGATGCGACACCTAAGCTCTTTCTTATAGAGTACTTATGCAGCCCAGTAACTACAGCCCTTGGTGACTTACATTAGAATTTTCCCTCTATCCACACTAGTGTATCTGATACAAGATACATGTGCTGTGATATTAGGAAATGCATGTGTTTGGTAGACTTGGTCCATGTGCTTGGATTCTGACACAACGGTTCTAACCCTTTTGTAAATTTCTGAGCAGTAGATGTGATAGGAGCATCGTTTCCAATAACATTTAATCTTAGGCTCACAGAGGATGTCTTTTGTATGTTAATGAGATGATTGGGGACTGAACACCCCTGGGAAGCTGGGAGAACCAATTATGTGATTAGAGAACTGTAACTTTTAGTGCCCTCACATCTTGGGGACGGGTGGAGGGGGAGAGGCTGGGAATTGGAATCAGTCCTGATTTAACCAATCATGTCTACGTAATGGAACCTCCCTAAAAACCCTAAGGGACCAGGTTCAGAGGTCTTTGGGGCTGGTGAAAATACCGATTTGCTGGGAGGGCGGCCCAGCAGAACAGAAGGGCCTGTGATTGGGTGCTGTATCTCTTCACTTGGCTGTTAATTTGTACATGTATAATGTCCTTAAGTAAAGTTCTCCCTGAGTTTTGTAAATCATTATAGCAAATTATCACATCTGAGGAGGTCGTAGAAACACCTAATTTGCAGGAGCAGTGTATGCGGCCCAGAGACCCTAGTATTTGTGACTGGAGTCTGAAGTTGCGACAGTCCTGTGGGACTGAGTGCTTCATCTGTGGGGACTGATGCTCTGGAGGACCAGTACCAGAACTAAATTGAATTTTGAGCTGCCCAGTTGGAGTCTGCAGAGAACTGAAGAATTGCTTGGTGCGGGAAAATAAACTCCACACATTTGAAGTTGGAAGTGTTTGGAGTAGAAAAACTGACTTCTTAGATGTATCCTCAAGGACACTAGAATCTGATTGTAAGGCAAAATTTAAAGGCAAAGCATTAATAAATAATCCCAGTTTAGGTCACAAAAGATGCATTGATCACCTATAATTTACTTGGCGCCATGTAGTTCCCAAGCTACCTTAAAGAAATACAGATGCATTTTCTCCTTTCACAAAGCTCTCAGTTCTGTACTGGAGAGCGCTGCTTGTCTGTCTGTTTCTTTTGCTTACCTGGTTATTTTGTGATCACAGAAGGGTGGCATTCAACCTGCCTATGAACAGAGTCCAGAGGAGCCTTTGTGAAGTGGTTCCTGGCACATGTGGGGAGTGCCCACCCCAGGTGGCCCCTGTGGTGGGGATGGCGGGGACAGACTGGCAAACAGGGTACAATTTATGTCTGCCAGGAGCTGACAGACTAGTGGGGAAGTCGAGTCAAGTCAGTGAGCGGTTGAAACAAGACACACAGCTGCAACTGAAAGCCAGTTTCTACCCCTGCTACATCTCAGCTGATGTATGTGTACAGGCTTGGAATTATTGCGTAAAGTTTTGGACAACGGTATACTTGTGCAGAAGTAGTCTGTTAGCTGTGTAATGACCGGGAAGGATATTTCGTGGAGACAGACTAGTATGAGCAAAGGCAAACTAGTATGTATAAGTAACAGCTGTTCAACAGAAAACAAGTTAGTCTGATATGCAAAATTTGGGCATGGAGGGTAGCCTGGAGAGCGAGGGGAACAGTTAGTTACAGAGGCCATGAGGGATCTTGCATGATGAACTGAGGTAGAGTTCAGTAAATGTACTCAGATCCAATGCTAAACTGATCTTTGTATGGTTACTGTTTGACCCTTGAGTACTTTCTGCTTTGAGAAGGAGTGTGGGCTTTTAGAAAGACCCCCTAGCTGTCAAAGTTAGAGTCTTTAGCTAAAAACACATCAACAAAGCACCTTCCTTATAAGAAGAAAACTAAAAACTGTTGTTTTGTATGGGAGACCTAGTAAGGCAAGGTGATCTATCTTGGTCAGTAACCAGAAAGAACAAATCCAGCGCAGGACTGCAGGTCTCCTTCCACAGCCTCCCTGTTCTGCTCAGGGTCGGAAAGACTATCCTTGGGTCCTACAATGGACGCTGCTTCCTGTCACCCCTACAAATTGCATCTTCTTCTTCAACCGTCACTTATTTGCCGTTGCTGTGCCAGCAAGGGAATTCTCTCTCTCTCCCCCTCCAACCACTCCCTCCCCACCTGCCTTCTTGAAAGCAATGTACTGAGCTCCAGAACTAAGCCTAGCACAGGCTAGTGGCTGCTGAAGGGAAAAAAAAAGTTGCTGTCCATTTTCTCTGAGAGCTAACACAAGCAGATAGCAGCCAGCCACAGAAGAGAATATACAAGGGCCACGGGAGCCTGGGAGGCTGCCGAAGAGGAGGCAAACCTTGGAAACTGAAGAAAGGGTGAGAGGAGAGGCTCTTATTTCCTCCAGCTACTGCCTCTTTCCCATGCGTCCTAAGCCACAGCGTTTTCTTTTCCCTCTTTGCAAAATTTCTGGGCAGGCCTAACATTCAATCCTGTAGTCTTCCTTGGGTGGAGAATTTGAGGAATGCCCCACAAAGGGCTGTGGGCCACACTGGCTGGCTCATTAGAAGGACAGATTCTCCATGCCTTGGACAGAGCTGAAGACTGACCCCGGACCTGAACATTAGGCCACACAGTCAGCTAGGGGACAGACAGAAGCCCCAGCGATGGTCAGTGGGAGCTGTTCCCTTCCTTTCCTACAATACTAACTTTGCTGCAGAGCTTGGTGGTTTTACCTGCATATGTTCCATAGACTTGGAACCCATGAAAGTTGTATATATTTCTTTTAACTCTTAGAGACTGTAGATTATAGCTTCTACCTTTAAATCTTGCCTATAAATATTTGGTAGAGGCCATCGGAAAGAATGAACATTGTAAGAGATACAGTGTTTTGCTGCTGAGGGGAGAGCTGTCATTAAGTACTTTTAGAAGAGCATCATAGAATCCGATTGAATAAAATGTGTGGTTGCTGAAATAAAATCATTTTAGGAGTCTCGGACCAGCTTTGCTTAGACAGCTCCTTGTTGCCCTGCAGATGGGAAAATCCCCTACTCACCTTCTCTCCTCTTTCGCAGGTAAGACAGAAAGCAAAGATGCTTTTTATTTTGTGGGCATGTTTCACATCACCAACATCGAGTTTCTTCCTGAGTACAGACAGAAGGAGTCCAGAGAGTTTTTGTCAGTGGCACGGACAGTGCAGCAAGCGGTAAGGCGATGCGACATACGGGAGCGGCCAGCAGGGGGAGCCAGGGGCTCTGCGGGGCGGGACAGGGGCGTCCATGATAGAGTAGACAGAAAGCCTCAGGAGGAAACCACGGGGCTCAGATCACCTTTGCTCCAGTGCAGAACTGCTTTCCTCTCTCTTCTTAATATAAGAGGAAAGAGCTCTCTCGGCTTCTGTCTTTTCTCACCTGTAAAATAAAGAAACTAGGTCAGGCGATGTTTAAGATGATTTCCAGCTCTGACGTTACAGGAATACGGATTCATTCTGTGACTGCCCGTTTATTCCAGCCTTGATACACTGGCAATCTCTTGGCTTTTGAAAAGAAAATGCTCAGTTAGAACTCATAAATATTTATTGGGAAGTTAATAAAATTCATAGATGTGAAAAAAATTAAAAATGTTCATGTCATCACCAGAGATAAAGGCCCTTTTAAATTCCAAGCTACGCTGACACAGACAATAATGCAATACTGGAGTATTATTATTTAGTGTTTTAATTTGATTTTTTTCTCTTTAACATTATATTGCATGTTTCCATGTTAATAAATAATGTTGCAAAGACATACATTCTGTTCACCTCAAAGTTAAGAAATTCTTTTTTATTGGATGTTTAAACTGTTCTCGGTTTTTGGCTACTATGGAAAATGCAACAACAAGAATGCCACGTACGTCGTGTGTGTCTCTGGTTACTTCCTTAGGTGATTTCCTAAAAGTATAATTACATGGGCGAATATTCTCGGCTCTTGGCACACGGTGCCGACTAGGAAGTTTCTGCCACTTTGCATTTGGACTTCATGGGGAACTCCGCCTGCGGAGACCACGGTGCAGGGGGAAGCGCAGGGCAGGGCAGGAGAAAGACAGCGCTCCGAGGGGCCGTTTACTGACTGATTGCCTTCTAGAAACCGGGCATGATACTACACCCTGTACCTCTAATGCATGCACACCAGATTTTCTTCTAAATAGCCCCAGGAGGCCAGCATTTCGATCCCTACTTTTCTGACAAAGAAACAAATCAACAAAACAAAAAGCAGTGGAGGCTCCGCGACTTAGGCAATCTGTTCCGTGCAGCACAGTGAATTTAAACTCCAGACCTCATACTTTTTCCATCGCACTATGAATTTGTAAAGGTTTTTAATTTTATCCAGGGCTGTTAAGCAGGTGGTGTCGCTACTGTGTAGGACAAAGAACACCAGAGGAGGGAAGCGGAGAGGAGAAGGATTTCGGTCAGGAATGCTGAGTGAGGGCGAGGAAGGTAAGCTGAGGACAGTAGCCCTCCGCTGAGACCCGTTACTGAGCTGTGGGGAAAATAGGCAGCCTCTAGCCCGTTGTGCCTTCGTCCCTGCGTGTGCGTCTGACAGATCCAGCTTCTTGAGCAGATGAAGCAATGAACTGGGAAGCATGCGCTCCGTGGTAGGGGAAAAGGAGCTACGTTTATTGAAGGTCACAGAGACGTGGACGGCAGAAAAGGGAGACCGCACGCCGTGCAGCTCAGACAGGCTCCTGGGCTCAAAAGCAGGAGAGGGGTAGAGAGAAAACTGGGGCTTGTATGTACTTCGGCCTGGGACCGCGTGGGGGGCTCCTAGGCGTCGGAGCTCAGGTGCGTGGAGGGGAGTGATTAGGGAAGGATTTTTAGGGCTGTGCGGCGGCTCACGTGGGGGGAGATGAGTGAGTTCCTCAGCCTCACACGTCCTAGCTGTACTAATTACAACTGTGTGATCTGGAGTCAAATACACCACTGTATTACCACAAGGCCTTCGGAAATTTCAAAGGTTTTTAATGGCAGAGTGCTTCTGAGAGCTGAGGGTGTGTGTGTGTGTGTGTGTGTGTGTGACAACTACTCGTGGCAGAGTGCTTTTGAGAGCTGAGTGTGTGTGTGTGTGTCTGTCTGTGACAACTACTTGCCCCCTAGTGACTGTTGTATGAAGCAGTCTTTAGCAAAGAAAAATTGAGTCAAAATTATGACAATGGGTTTAAAAGAGTCGGACATGTAAACTGTGGAGAAAACTTTTCAAGTAGGCAGACACAGAAATTAAGCTTGATTAGTGTCTTTAAAGAAAGCAGTAAATAAATCAAAGTAACTAATAATTCTTCACAGACAGAACGAAAGTAAGTAACCCAGGAATTGCTTTAGTAATAACTTATTTTAATTTAAGAAACGACATCTGCGTTTAGAGTTAGAAGCGTATAGTTAGAGGTTTGTCTTTTCTCCTTGACAACGGCCAGGGAATAGCCTTGCGACACACAGGTAGTGTAGTGTGGGTCAAGTTTTTGACTCACACTGGGATTGTGGAACCAACAGCAGAGCAGGCTCTGCTTGAACAGTGAAGGAAGGTTTACTCTTGGCCAAAGAATAGGAGACACTGGAGACAAGCTCACAAGTCACCTCTCAACTCAATGGCGGTGGAGAAGTCATAGATATAAGAAAAAAGCAATGGAGGGATACATTAATAAAGGCGAACAATCTCCATGTCTTTTCTGGGAATAGGCAGATTTTGGGGGGATTCAGACATCACTGTGATGGCAGAAAATAACTCCCAACCTGTTAGCTGTCAGATGCGCCAAGTTCATGGTTTCAAAACATCCAGGGATGAAGCCTGAGCCAAAGGAAGAGGTTAGGAGAGTTTTAGTGGAAATGGGACGGTAGCTCCTGAATTTCAGGAAGGGTTCTCCAGCAGATGGTTGCCAAAGCTTTTTGTCAGGGGTAGTTTGCAAAGCAAAATCACAGCATGGTACAGCGTAGGTCAAACTGTAATCAACCTACAGGATCACAAGTAGTCACTTAGCTAATGGGGTACATGGCAAGAATCAGTCATCATTAATTTTAGCTTATCTATGACTTCTAATCTTAGAATGAACAAAGGCATTTTGGGAGGGGAGGGGAGTATGGGTCCAGATGTTCTGGTCACCCATCGATGTGCCTGGCATCTATCCAACCTCAGCTGGTCAGCTGGTGCTGGTTACATTATAATCTCAAATTGCTGTTTATCTTCAGGGAGGCTTGCATGTGACTTTTTCGAGGGCTCAATGCCTCTCTGCCTATAATTTCCATCTAACTTACTACCTGTCTTTGACCCTTGTATGGTTCTTTCCACTGGTCATCGTATCAAATGTCAACAATCACAGTGCTGAGGGTATGTCAGAAATGGGACTACAAAGAAGGTCAGAGGTTGAGATTGTCTGCTGGTCCCTCTGGCAGCCATGTAATATCCAACCAGTTCTGGTGAGGCCACTTGGAGAGAAAGTTCTGAACTTCAGAGACCCTGTCCTCAAAGATAAGCAAGATGGGAGGCTGAGGCAGGAAGATCATAAATTCAAGCCAGCACTGGACAACTTAGAGATATAGCAAGACCCTGTGTCAAAATAAGAAGTTGAATAAAGAGCTAGTGACGTAGCTCAGTACGAAGGCTGAGCTCAGTCCTTGATATAAAAAACAAACAAAACAACGTAAAGTAGAAATTCAGCCCAATTGCCTAGGCAGTATACTGGGTAATACGGCAATCAAGTTTGAAAGAATTAAGACAATTTATTTTTTCCCAGGTAAACCTTGTTTACACAACATCTGCCTTCTCCAGATTTTATAAGCAGTCTGTTGTTGCAGATGTCAGGTAATGCGTGTCCCCTGCTTTGGGAATTATAGTGAATAGTGACCGATAGCCATGGAAATAGTACATTCTCCATGGAGACGCATCCTACAGTAATAGCTCCAAATTTGAATCCAATTCAGTAATCTGAATACATTTAACACAATGTTCTCCATTTCCAACCCCTGAAAATAAGAGTCAGTGACCACCTAAAAAGGGAGCTGGGTTCAGTCAGAGCTTGTGTGCCCTAGCTCTGAATATGTTAGTTGGGTCTCTGCCTTCTTGAAAAAATCTAATTCCTAAGAGGCAAAGCCTGAACATCTCTATCTTTTCCTTATAGCAGCAACAACAAAGGTGGCCTCCTTGTCCACTTTTGGATTGTGTTTGTCATGCCACATGCCAAAGGCCACATTTTCTGTGAGGACTGTGTGGCCGCCATCTTGAAGGACTCCATCCAGACGAGCATTATAAACCGGACCTCTGTGGGGAGCTTGCAGGGCCTGGCTGTGGACATGGACTCTGTGGTACTAAATGGTGATTGTTGGATAATTCTCCTTCAAGCATTCCTTCTTGTAGCACTTTGGATACTTGCCGTTATCATAGTCAATATTGTGTTTCCTTCCTCAATCCCAGTGGCACAGGATTAGCTGAAGGCATTGGAACTATGTAGGTTAAGGAAATTGCTAAGTGTTATATGTAGTCAGTGACTGAGGAACAGAATTGAAGATATAATATAGACAAAATTGAAATTTAAAAAAATGTAGCCCTCCTCACATTTATTCTGCTTGTGCATCTTCAACTAAATCCTCAAAGAACAAAGTCTTAGAAAATGAATTTTGCTGAAGTCTATTTTGTCTCTACCCTTGTGTAGACAGAATGGTACCTATAATGCATATTATTTCCCAGTACTCCAAAATGGCTTGCCCCATATTCTGGCAAACTGCAAATTGGGTCACTCTTTTTTGACAATGATATAAATGGTTTAATCATTGTGTCACCCAATGTTTCTGCAGATTTGTCTTTTGGTTTAAGATATATATATATATATATATATATATATATATATATATATATGTTCTAGGCATATGGTAAGTAGATGATAAATGGATGATAAATATTTGTAAAATGAAAAAATCTCTGGTGGGAAATTCTGCATTGTATTTACTATTTCAGTCATTGCTTTTATGTGCTTGGTTGCTTCTTTACCTTAAAGAGATGTTCATAACTCTGCATGATTAGAAGGGTACAGAAGTAAAGAGAAGCATGTAATAAACTCCCACATACTGTATTCTTAGCTTCAGAAACGATCAACTTAGAACTGTAACTCTCTAAATACTCAGATAACCTCCCCACTGTTACTGGATTATGCTAAAACAAATCTCATATGTATTTGATTGTTCTAAAGAAGGACCAAAAGTAATTTTTGTTAAGCAAAATTCTAATGAAATGAAATGCTAGGACTAACAGTCCCTTTCTATGTGCTTTTGCAATGCAGCTGGGCTTCGTTCAGATTACTCTTCAACCATAGGATCTGGTAAATTCTCTCACGTGTGTCTCCTTCAGCCATCTCTGCATTAGTATTGTTTTGGGCTATATTTTCCCCTTTTTTCATGATTTCCCCTTTCTAATGATGATTTTGCTAGTGCCTTTCTAATTGCAAATGACAGAGTTGGCCCAAGCACAAAGGACACGTGACAGGTGTGTGTGAGCAGGACAGATGTGGGATGTGTTGGCTTGAGGTGTGGCACAGCCCAGGTTCTAGAATAATAGATCAAGAGGGCTCTGCCTCTCTGCCTTCCTCTGATAAGGCTTCACTGCCAAGTCTGTTTCTTCACTGTGATCGTAAAGGTAGCCACCTCCATGTGGACCAAACTGCTAGCTTATCATTTTCTCAGTCACATATTTCCTGATAGCTTTTGCAGTCTTGGGGCTGAATGTTATTGCCCAGATTGGCTGACATGCCTACCCTTGGGCTAATTTCTTTGGGTCTGATTGGCCAATATGTATCATGTGCCCACCTCTGGAACTAGGGGTGAGTTTACCCCCAAACAGGCTATCTAGGCAGAGTAGGGACAGTTCCCTAAGCAAAGTCTAGGTACTGCTACCCCAGAAAGGAGAACGGACTGGCAGACAGCGCATGTCCTCTGCATGACCTCTTTGCTCTTTACTCTTCTATAAAGTTTTCTAGAAAAGTCATTCCTTTAGAAATGAAAGTAAGTCAAGAAAGAGAGAGAGAGAGAGAGGGAGAGAGAGAGAGAGACAAAAGGCAAGTCCTTCTCCACAGACAAAGGCTGTTCTCAGTACTTCTATGCAGATCAGCTGTCTCTCCGCTACCCTCTGGAGATCTCTGCAACCTCAGGGCGGCTGATGTGTCACTTCAAGCTGGTGGCCATGGTGGGCTACCTGATTCGTCTCTCAGTTGAGTCCATCCAACTGGAAGCTGACAACTGCGTCACGGACTCCCTCACCATTTACGATGCCCTTTTGCCAATCCGGAGCACCGTCCTGTACAGGTACGCAGGCTGGCACTCTTGTGGATGGAAGAAAAGATTCTTTTTTACAATCTCTGTTTTGCAGTATTTAGGTTCCTCTTGGATTTTAAGAAAACATTTTTGTGTACATGTCTGGGTTGCTTTTCTCTTGTTGCTGAGACAAAATGTCCGATGCTCAATATTAAGGAAGGCAAAGCTTAGTTAGCTCAGTGTGTGGAGGTTTCAGTCCATACTCGGCTGGCTCCAAGGTAGGGCGGCCCATGGCAAAGGACAACAGCTCATGGAGGCAGAAAACAGTAAAAGCAGCAAGAGCAAAGAGGGAGGGGCGAGAGAGCAGCCTCTTCCCCCCCTTATACTGTGTGCGGGTTGCTGGCCCGGTGCTGCGCTCACACCCATAATCCTGGCATTGGACCATGAGCCAATCAAAAGCCCTAGAAGCTCACCCCTTGACTACGTGAGGCTTGGGGGGACATCTCGACACAAACCATAACAGTATACCTATGGGGTCAAAGGCTGACCTTTGTCTATTTTGTACCCTTTTATTTTCGCACCTTTGCCAGAGCGCGTCAGATTTGATGTTTGCTTTGCATTTATAATACAGTCTCTCAAAATGAGGAAAGCAGGAGCTTTAGCCAATCTCTCTAAAAATAACAGGTATTTTGGTTAATTTTACTTTTACAGTGACAGTGAAGTCTGCTCTGCGATAAAATGTAAATATTCTAGGATGATTATGGAGCATTAGTAGAACCTGTTTTCTCTTACTACAAAGATAGTAGTAGGAAATGAGGTCTGTTGGAGAAAAATCACATCAATTACTTTATAGTCTCATTGCTGAGAAGAAATTTCTGTTATATTTTAGCATACATTTTTTCAAACAAATGTGCATGCATGTACTTATCCATACCCTAATATTTTTTACTTAAGAGTAGACATCTGTTTAAGGATATTTAATACTTGATGACTTTATAATAACAGACTTTATTAAGAAATTGACTTATTACTCACTGTTAAAAATATTTGAATGACTTTACTATTTTAATAGTGTATTAAGTAGGTTACAATATTTTGTGGGGTATGTGCATACGTATTTATATTTTGGTGATGAATATGAACATTAAAGATTCAGCCCCATATCAGGATATGCAATAAAAAGTGAGCTTTAAAACTGCCTCTCATTCCTCAGTGACTGCTAGTTTCTTTGGATCCTTCCAGATATTCTTAGCATTATCTCATTTAATCCTCGCCACAATCCTCTGAGAAGCCTACTATTGTTATTACTGCCATTTCAATCAGAGGAAACTGGCACTTCCACGTATTTTGTTGCTGGCTTGCCTGACATCGTTATCTAATTGACTGGGGGAGCTGGTGCTGGAACCCAGTATTCTGGCTGCAGGACCCATGATCTTAGCTATTACACATCCTGCCCTTTTACCTTCTTTGTACCCTAAAGGGAGGTCCCAGGAATAAGCATCCAAGAGGATCCTTCGGTGGTAGCTGCTGGACAAAATTTCTGCAGCTCCATTCCATGTCCAGTAGTCTGTGGCCACCAATGGGTGAACCCTTGGCTGCAAAGAAGGACTCAGGAGAACAGGGAAGATGGCTCTGGAAACGCGGGAATTAACGACAGGTGGAGGCCTCTCCCTCCAGTAGCCTATTATTCATGTTCTGTGTTTTGCTATCTGATTTCAGACTTTGCGAACCCACGAGAACACTCATGTCATTTGTGTCTACGAATAATCTCATGTTAGTGACACTTAAGTCTCCTTACATACGGAGGCTGTCAGGAATCCGGGCTTATTTTGAGGTCATTCCAGAACAAAGTAAGTCTTCTCCAATTAAAAGACAAATCACCTTTGGAAGTCAGGTCGGAGGGACGAAGGAAAAGGTTGAGACTGTCCTAGGTTAGAGCTTGGGGGAGGAGGCGGAGGAGGTCTGGTGCGTGAATATCCGGCCTCTTCGGAGAAGCTGCTGTTTAGCTGTGCCGGTACTGCTGAGTTCAGAACTGCGTTTTTAAAGAAAGCTGCAGCACCCTACAGATCTGTAGCCAAAATACAGTGTTTGAAAACAAACATGGAATTTGAGAGCAAGTATTTCAGGAAACATCTGTACAGCGCTATTTCTTTAAAAAATAAAACAAAACTTAAAAAAGTCCATTCATCAAGGAAGTGTGCATGGGCGATCACAGAAATGGATGATACGTATTTTTGTACAGTTTCATAACTGCAAGTCATTGTGTGCTGTCGGATATCTTTTTCAGAGTGTGAAAACACAGTGTTGGTCAGAGAAGCGCCTGGCTTTGAGGGGAAAATTTCAAGTCCGTATTATCCAAGCTATTATCCTCCGAAATGCAAGTGTACCTGGGAGTTTCAGGTAGCTGAGTTTTATCAGAATCTTGGGAAAACACTATTATCCTACTTTTGGTACAATTTTATTGTTAATTTTCATCGCCCTTATTTTGTAAATTACAAAAATAATATCACTTAATTTTGTAAAGGTTGTCACTGAGATATATTAACAAAGAAATAAAATTTTCCTGTAATTTGAACCATCTACTGACAAATTAATTGTTCTTAGCAGTGGGATTTTGCTCTAGCTTACTTTATTTGTATTTAAAAGTACAAAGGTGTAACTGCAGAACCAAATGATTATTTTATTATGATAGCATTCATTTATCAATTATTAATTACATAATCATAGAAATAACGCAAATAATAAATTGGATTATGCAGTATATATTGTGCATAAAAAACAAAAGTGTACATTTATAGAAAGTACATACCACTGTGGTGTTAGGGTATTTTTTTTAATCTTAGACTAAGCTATTTTGCTTTATTCAACTGTAATGTCATATGGTGATAAGGCAAAGCGTCACCTTTGCTCCTTCAGTACACATATAAAATCATTATTATGCAGCACAGCAATTAGATGTAAGTGGCAGTTATATGTAGTTTGTGTCATCAGTGTGGTTTTGAATGAACTATGTGGGCGAGGTCCACAGGCGCTACTCTGGACTCAGAGTATGTTGTATGAAATTGGACGCAAACAAAACCAAAAATCTTCTCTTATGGACCTTATCTTCCAGTACAGGGAGACAGGTCACAAACGAACAAGTTACTTACCCAGTGAGACCTCACATGTATCTGCGCTTTCTGTGTTTGTGGATTCAACTGAGGGCAGACTGTACTGAACATGTGCAGATATTGTCTTGTCCCTGTCCCCTAAAATAAATCTGACCTGTATTGCTGTCAATGCAGCATTTCCATGGCACTAGGTGTTATAAGTAATCTAGAGATGATTTAAAAGTATGCGGGAGGGTGTGTATATGCTATATGGAAATACTACAACATTTTGTGCAGGTCACTTGAGCACCCACCAATCTGGATAGTTGTTGGGGTCCTGAAACCACTTCTTTTCACAGAGTCAAGACAATTGTGTAGTAGGTGACATGGTGACATAACACTGTGGAGAAAAAGCAGGGAAAGGGGGCTTTATAGCCTGCATAGAAAGTTGGAAAAGAATGAGTTAAGGATTTATTATCTAAAATAGGATGGCCAGAGCATCTCTTATCCATTCATGGATAAGAGAACTTTACAGAGACACCTGTGAAAGATGAGGGCGCTAAATTTGTAGACCTGTAGGATATGAATGCTGCAGGAAAGGGATAAGGTGAGGAAAAGATTCTCTGGCAGACAGTGCTGGATGCATATATGATTATTTGCGTACAGGCAAGCCAGTTAAATAGTTCAAATAATTTCACTACTCTCCCCAAATCTATACTTGGTGTCATTGTCCTGGTGACACACAGTCTTAAATTATTTGTTATTCTCACACACATCTCCAAAATAAGTAGAAGACAAAGATGCTGGGATCTTTTATACTGCCAGACTTTCAAGGTGTTAAGGTTCCAGATGATCAGCAAGTCTGAGGCCGGGGGAGCGGGGGAGATGTGAAGAAAGAAGAGAAGAAACGAAGAGCTAGAAAAGGCAGAAAGAAAGACATCAAATCTGTCTCTTCAATTTCTCCAGAAAGCAGACTTGTCTCCTTGGGTTAGTACAGTAGCCAGAACAGGAGAGGCGCCATTCTCAAAAGCTCTGTCAAATGTCTAAAATTCTTGTGATGTAAAATAAATATTGATGCTATGAGGACTCATATACTTAAAATTTAAATCCTAGACCTTGTTGCCGGGATTTTTTAGTCGGAGTGTAAATAGGAATAGCGAGTCACTTTCTCTGTTGCTGCGGGTCAAGGGCTGAAAATGGTGATGACAGTTTCACAGAGAGCAAAGCATGTCCACCTCCTGTGGAAGTGAAGTAAATAAAATCACACTGGTTCATACATAAATTAGGCCTCCACCCTTTTTTGGGTTTCTGAAGACGTTCATCTTCCCTGTGCTTCCTAATAATCACTTAGCTGAACACTTACCTCCCTTTCCTTTGCTTCCTTTGGTTTCCAATACATTTCATTACAGAATCCTTGAAGAGCAGGTAGAGCAGTGCATTGACTTGTTCTATCACAGATTGTTCGGTTTAGCTCCACCAGACAAACCCAGGGCCCTGTAAGTCACTTCCTCCTATCACTTGGGGAAGCAGTGGGAGCACACAGGAGGGAGCCCCTTTCTCTGCTTCCGTAAAGGAAATAGGCAGGCATCTTTGCCACAGAAACTTCCGGTGCGTGTCTGAGGAGTGCTGTCGGGCTGGGTATACCCAATCGCTAGCAAGTCTGGGGTAACCGAAGGATAAAATGTTGTCACCACCGACTAGAGAAATAATTAAATTGCATAGGTCCAGATGAGAATTCCTTTGTTTGCTTGTTTAAAGTTACCAATGCAAAGGCAGAGGGCGGAGAATGGAAACCGCGGATACAGAGCACGTAAGGAAACAGTGCACTTATTTTTGTTCATTGGTCAAAAGAGCTTGTAATACGCGGTGCAACTGCACCTTTTCACTCCACTTGTCAAGCAGGTTAGTGTCTGTGGTGCTTTTCAGACAATCCGTGCACCTGTAGACGTGTGCGCAACTCCGTGTCAGTGAAGGTAGTGTTACTTCCTTTCACTATACAGAAATTTAGGATTGAGACACCGTCGTGCATGAAAACCCATTTTCTTTTGAAGCAGCAGAGCATAGTACAAACAGCGAAGCAGCTCCCTGGCAGAGAATTGCAGGGAAAGATGTTCTTACACTAAAACTTTTGGGTTTTTTGAGACAAGTTTTCACTATGTAGTCCAGGCTGACCTGGAACACATGATCCTCCTGTGTCAGCCTCTACGGTGCTGGCATTACAGATGCGCAGCCCTGCCCTCCTCTTCATGCTGTAAAATGGACATTTGTTAGTTAAGATACTGATTCCCAGTTTGTATCTGACAAGCCTGGGAAAAGATTGATATGTGCGCTCATAAGCCCTGAGTTTTCGTCCGATGTAAGATCTTCTTGGGCCTCTTAGGAGGAGTCTTGCATGTCACTTTCAGTTTCCAAGCAGCAATGACTGAGGGGCAAGTGTCCTGCAGAGAAAGCAGGATGGGTTTGAATCTCTAATCTGCATTTCCTAACTTCGAGAAAGTTGTTCATTTTCGATCAGTTACAGCATTTCCTTTATAAAATGAGATTTAGGCTACTTGTCTAATAGGGTTGTCATGATGATTAAATGAGAAATAGAAGGTATTTGATTCATTCCCTCTCAAACGTAGGCAGTGTAGGGTGGGTATCTGTATTTAAGTGTACATACACCCACCCCACAGGAAAACATAACACATAGAATAGTTACGTAACTAAAAATAAACAGATAAATGTCAGTGAATAAAATCCATCTGAATAAAATGACAATAGCATTGAGTTAGAGTACTGCCTAACACTTAACTTTATATTATTTTAAAAAGACAAAATAAACTGAAAAGGTGGCTCAACGAAGCTGAACAAAAAAGATGGGCAAGACCATACCAGGCAAGCGTGAGTGAAAAGAAAGCAGTGTTCATGATCTTAGTGCCACGCAACCAACAAACCAGGGAAACAACATTCCTGATTTGAAAGTAACAGAAGACAGGCGATCTGCACTGGTGAAAAGAGTGGACTGCAAGATCTAGCTGTGACCATTATTTATGCAGCAAATGACAGAGCATTAATACTTATGAAGCAAAAAGTATAGGATGTACAAAGGGAAGTAGGTAATGGCTAGGTGGATTCTAATTCCCTTTTCTTCACCTTACTTGATTCATGCCAGAGATAGTGAGGGACCGTAAATGAGTCTGAGAAGGACATTAACTGTGCTGATGACTTTAGGATAGCAGCGGATACTCCCATGTTCAAGGGACCATGAAACATTCATAAATTGGATCACAATATTCCTGTAATCCCAGCACTCTGGAGGCTGAGGCAGAAGGATCACTGCAAGTTTGATGCCAGTATGGGCTTCAAAGTGAGTTCAAAGCCAGCCTGAACTGCATAGTAAAACCTTGTCTCAAAATGACAAATAAAATCTTTAAAAATTATTTTTTTGAAGAAAAGAAATAAATTTCAAAATAAAATAATAGGAGAGTAACAACAGTTAATACATTGTATATTGTTATCTTCAAGGTTCTTACTCAGAGTACAACATGTAGGCATGAAAAATTGTTCAAACTTTTCAACAGCACAAACTTTTCAATGAACCAAGAAAAAAAAGTAGTATAATTGTCTTGTATTTATTTACGTATTTATTTTTTATTTTATTAAAAAAACTTTAATGAATTTAAAAACCAAAAGCAACATAAACCATCATCTTTTATCCAGTTAAGATGAAACTAGAAAATTTGAAAATATATGAGCCCAAGTTCAACTGTTCGAAAATGTAAAAACTCTCTTGGGTGAAAGTCAAAATAAAAACTAAAACTTTGGCGCTACCAGCCATAATGTGTGTGCATATCCCACAGTACAACAAAAAGGTTAGTTGCATAGTGTGTATATGGTAATAAATACACATAGGCAGTGATTTCTCCTTTGAGCTCTTCTGAGAAGACCAGTGGGGATTCAGTAATAGCTTTCAAGAACACCTAGGTTTAACATGACAAGAACAGTAACTCATTTCTCCTTTACCTGAAGAATCTCAATGATGTTTTAAACAAGCCAAGTCATTATTTTTATAGCCTGAAACACATGCTCCGATGCCATATTTTTCTGACTTGATGTTTGTTTTTCAGACTCCCCTGTCAACTCTTGGAATAGCACTGAAATTCCACAACTATTCAATAACCAAGAAGAGTGTGAAAGGCTGTGAGCACGGATGGTGGGAAATCAACGAGCACATGTAACTGATTTTCATTATGTGAGGACTCTAATGAAAAGTTCACACCCTAGAGCTGCTGGCCCCAGTTTGCATGTTGTGTGTGCCCAGAGAGAAACTGAAGGATAGAATAGTTAAAGAACCTGCAAAGAGCCACTCACCTCTTGAATGACTGAGGCAGGATTCGAATCCATGTTTTAGGGTTTCTGCCTCACTCTGCTTGATGCTGCAGAGATAACCAAAGTGTATTTTCTACATTTTGTAAAAGCATTTGGTAGATAAAATTTTCAATGTCTTGAAGCCACAGGGAAAATAAAACATAGACATTACGGTACAAGAGTTTGAGGTCATTAGACAGTCTTGTGTGATAGGAGAGGCCTGATTGGCCTGACTGCATTATAAGGATGGGAAATGAGTTGAAGCTGACTGGAAAGAAATTCAGGAGATCTAGGTTCTTGGGCTTCCTGAGTCAACTTTGTGTCCACACTTGTGTCCCCTAAATTTTGTTTGTTTCTAAAACTTTAATACATATTCAGTAGGCATTCGGCTAAATCAATCTTCAAATATACCAGATGCCCTGCTTTAATAGAAAAGTAGCTTCTCAGTTCATTTTCTCAAAAGAATCCTGTGATAGTAAAGCATTTGCCTGCTAGTTCTTTACTCATTGTTATTTCACATGAAGGAAATCTTCCCTTCTGAAGTGCTTTTCCTGAATAGTCAATCCCCTTTTGATTTCCTTTAGACAGTCTGCAAAATAGTCACTGGTCCTATATTCATGGGATAGGTAGTGTCATATTTGAAAGCATTATTGGATCCATTGTTAAAATGTAGCCTGTTCTCCTTTGGGGAGCACAGTTGAATTAAAGGCCTATAATGCATTGTACACATGAAAAATTTTAGCCAGTAATGTAAGTAACAAGATTGCTTTGTAAATGACATTGGTGGATAGATATTATAGAATGTGCCCTAAGGTTTTAAAGACACTGTGTTTTGGTGCTTATTCAAAACAGAGGTCCAGGACTCAGATGTTCTGTGAAGGGGTAAGCCAATGACAGAACTGTGCCTTGAAAAGGACAGATTTTTTTGCCCTAAGTAACAACTACCACCTCCAGTGTATGTTGCTACCAGAAGAAGCAGCGGTTCCTCCCAGGAAAGAGAGCTCTCTGCCCCATACTTTCCCTGAAGGGCCAAGTTTTTAGGGTGGCTAAAAGCTTAGCAGGTTTATTCCATGCTGATTGGTCCCTTAGGGTTTGAAAGGGCCAGCCCTTCCCTTATCTGTCCTTTCCATCTGGAAAGGAAAGGCTCTAATTGAACTAATCACCTGGCTGAGAAGTCGGCCTAAGGAACTGGAGCTCTAAAGCGGAAGGAGGAAAACCTACTGCTTTCTGGCTGGAGGAAGCCTAAGGCTCTCTCACGGAACAGAGCAGCAAGGTGTGAATGCTCAGGGCAGCTACATGCAGTGTTTGAACCCCAAAGAAATAATGCCCTTTTTATAACTTTAGTAGAGCAAAACTTGGAAAGAAAGGTGTTTGGCATGCTAGAAAGTGCCAGAGTTGGTTTTCTAAAAAATTTTCATTGCTGTTAGTCTGTGTTTGCAGTTCCTAATGATGACATTCGTCCTGGGGAGCTGGGACATGTACACAACGCATTTTAACTCTTTAACATCCCCTTCTCCTCTCCCACTTTCCCTCCTCCCTCTCTCTTGCTTCCTTCCCCACAGATGCCAGATCATAGCATCAGGTCAACTTGTGTCTAAAGCCTGGTTCCACCTTCTTACACTGGAACTTTAAAAAGTTGCTTCCCTTCTGTACATCTCACAAAAAATACAAAATGTGAATGGAGAGGAGAGAAATCACTGTGAGATGCAGATGACTTAATCACTCTGTGTTCAGAGCGTAGGATCCTGAGACCAAGATGACTAGAGTAGACAGACCTCAAAAGCTTGCCTTGTCTCTCAGCCTATGCCTCCTGCTTGGCCAAGGCACCATCTGCAGCCGTTATATTCTCTTATCCCAAGAGCTGACTTACCAGCCCATCACTCTATGAATTCCAGCCAATTACAGTACTACCTGAATTTCATGTGAATGCTTCCCTGTCTCTAGCCTTACAATCATAGACTACCTGTGCTCCTAAACACCAGTGTCTGATCTGTGGGACGTACACGGTCTCTAAGTGCCCTGGGGATCCCGAGGGAGTGGTGTTTGTAGGTTCTGAGGAGTATGTCATGCCCAAGCCTTGTGTTTGCTCTCTGTTCCCATGGAGACGTTGTAGGTTTCACCTTGGAAAAAGCCTGGCCTACTTGGGGTGGTGCATAGACTATTTTATGAGCCTGCAATATAATGTAATTTGTACTCTATTTAACCACAGGGCTCATATAATAAGAATTATTCAACAGAGGGACATTTTCTAAAAAGGATAATGGACACCCTGGTGACATCAGATGATGAGATGTAAGGGGGAAAAAAAAAATCAAGGTAGGGAATATTACAGAGAGACAGCACTTCTTCCAAACTTTGCCAAGGACCAACCCTGAAATACACATTACATTTCAATTTAGATTGAAATAATGTCTTTTGCTTCAAGTGTTGATGGAATTCTTAGCATATTTTTAACCTCAGCTCAAGAATTCCATTTGGCTGTGCAAAGAGGTTGGTGGGCAAAAGTAGGCAGTTCTTATTACTAGAAGTTTTTTTTTACTGTAAAACGAGAGAGGACTAGAAGAATTCGGTCATTTGCTCTGTTTATAGCTCTTGAGGAGGAAAGCCATCCATGGGTAGTACAATGATGGCTCTGTTAGCAGGGGAGAAAATTGGAGGAGCAGAATTTATTGGGTCGTAGTTCCCCAGCCTAGGACGGGTAACTGCCATTAGCTCTGTCATATGCCTCTCTGCTTCTGAAATCTGGCTGACCAAAGTTTTAGTGAATTCATTGGCAGTAGGAGTGCAGTGGACAGACCCTCAGGCTGCAAGCCCTCCCTGACTCTGTGTTCTCAGGTACTGTGGCTCTTACATGGATCATCAGACGATTTTCCGTGTGCCCAGCCCACTGGTTCACATTCAACTCCAGTGCAGTTCCAGGCATTCGGACAAGCCACTTCTGGTAGAATATGGCAGCTACAACATCAGTCAACGTAAGCCTGTGATATGTTCCTTAAAAGGCCCTACTAAGTAGTAAAAAGTAAGCTGACGTTGAAATGCTAAACCTTGAGAATATAAGGAATGCGTGTGATTTCAATTTTCTTGCTTCCTAAGTGAATCTGAGGCAAACAGTATCGATTCTCTTTGGCTTATGATACATGGGGCAGCTGGTAGGTTCAGTTCAAGCATCAGCCTTCAGAATGTTGAACTTGAATTGAACTTGAAACTACTAGAACAGTGGGCAGGAAGTGGTTAGCAGAACAGAAATATCCCAGCAGAGTCACAAGAGTGTGCATAATGACTCGTTAGAGAAATTCTAGGCATGTTTGCAAAGAGGAAAAGTAAAGGTTACTCACTGAGAAGTCTATGCGAATGTGACTTGAGTGAAAGCTCCTGTGGGCCATGTCCTTCTCTGCCAGTTCCAAAATACCTGCTGTGGCCTCAGAATATTATACTCTGAATGCCAGAATAGTGTCATTTCCAGCAAGGACACAGGGGTAGTAAGCTATCTGATTTTAATTGTTCTTTCAAACTGTGATGGTTTTCTAGCAGGTCACCTGCTAACTCCATTGTGTGTCATTATGCCAGCAGCTGACCACTCCCATTATTTTGTACAAGCAGAGGCAAGATCTATTACTGCTGTAATATTCATCTATAAGCCTGGGATTCATGAGTTAGACCCAGGCAGGAAATGGACTTTTGATGAGAAGCCTGATTATAGTGGAAAAGATGAAGGACAGAGAGGTAGGAGACAGGAACCTTCAAGATAATGCTACAGGCCTAAGTCAGGGTTATGGAGTTAGTAGCAATGTGATTGTGCCTGTTACCTGGGTATAGTGTTCACTCAGAGCTTCTGTGGGTTAAACCAGTTTTTCCTTTGCTTACTTAAGGTGTTTTTTTTTCTTTTAATTACCTATAGCCTTGATGGGATGGAGAAATTATATAATTAATTACTTCTGCTACTTTGCTAAGTCCCGAGCCACTGAACACTTTATATGTGGTTGCTATATTTTGTTATCTCTTGATTTTTAGGGGTCAACCTAAGATTTTCTATTTTTTACTGTCTGTAGCTTGTCCCCTTGGATCTTTTCGATGCTCCTCTGGTTTGTGTATCCCTCAGACTCGGCGCTGTGATGGGGTGAATGATTGTTTTGATGAAAGTGATGAACTTTTCTGTGGTGGGTATTAAAGCGTTTACTACAGTCCTTCTTACGAATAAGTAACTTTTTGGGGCCATGAGTGCTGTTGGTTTATAGCTTTTGTTTTTGTAACTATTGCCTCTTGCTGCATTACGAACCGCCCCAACAGTCAGTGGCTTAAAACAATCGCTTGTCCTTGACCGTGCTGTCTGAAGTGCCTGAGCTGGGCTGAGTTGAGTGCAGTGGCTCTGCTTCAAGCACTGGTCTTTCCTGAGCTTGGATATTCACAGGTTGGATCTGATCTACTCTTTATGGTTCTTTCCCATACTAACCTAGGGGACTAGGGGCTGGCAGTGACAGGAGCAGGGGAGGAGGGACAGAAGCATACTTTTTTTCTAAAGTCCAGTTTTGGAACTAACACGCCATCACTTGCATTGTATTCCACTGTGTAAAGCAAGTTACACAACTCAGACCAAAGTCAAGGAGCAGGAAAGTTTACTCTGCCCACCTTAGGGTCATGCCAAAGATGAGGTAGATCAAGATGACCACAGGGAGTCGAGATTTGTGGCTATAAATCCAATGTACAATCCTATTCAGAAGTGTGCCTCCTTCATTTAGAGAGAAACTCAGATCTGCGAAGAATTCAGCATGCTTATTTATGGTGTTATTCGTAAATAAGTGTCAGTTTTGTTTGTTTTTATGATGCAGAGTCTGTATTGACACCACATTGGTGATGAGCAAGGGACGGGCACTGGATAGAGAATCTCCGTCTTAGTTTTCTGTTACCATTTGCACCTTGTTTAGTCTTTCTTCAGTTTTGGGGAGTAACATAGGGAATATAATTCACTGGACAATGTGACACTCTTGTCAACATTTTTGCCTAAAGATCCAGAGTATTTAAAACAGAATTGCAATGGCATTGCTTAATATTTTTCATATCTCTGAAGAAATACTAAATTAATATACTATGATGAACTGAAGAGTTATATCCATAAAAAATAACCTTATACACTTATGTATTGATGAGACAAATTCTCTTAAGGATTCATTGTCATCTATTTCTTAAGAAAGTAAATGCTATTATATAGCGACTAGGGTTTTCTATTTTTTAACATTCTTGTTCTTTGCTCTGATGTTTCAGATATCAGATTATTATTGTTACTTTATAATGAGGAAGGACATTTGGAGATCATTATGCATCACTGTGTCATTGGTTTGGAGTTAGTCTTGAGGCATCAAGTAGGTGCTCACAGAGACTTAGCGACCATGCTGTGTCGGGTCACCAGTGACCTCCCACTGTCCCTCGGTGGGGGTGCAAATGAATGTAAAATAAATCAGGAGATCTTTGTGAAACAAATGAGCCTGGACAAGGAAACTTGATTCCTCTAAAAAGAAAAAACCCTAGAAATGACTGAGAAATTATAACCTTCTAAAGCATCCTTGCTAGTGTTCTATGCCTATCACTTGTCTTCAGATACTAAGTGAAACATTTCAAAGAAGAAAGATGTGATGGATTGACACTGGCATTTACCACTTTAGGAAAAGTACCTGTCGGCATAAACTAATTTTAAAGAGTTTCCTTACACAGGACATGTCTGTTGTCTTCTAAGATCTCATATGCATTAATTCATTCAAAAAACCTTTAGTGATAGCTGCTCTTTGGTCAAGGGCTTGAAGATGAGATGAATAAGGCAAAAGTGCCCATGCAAAGCACATTTCCGCTCTCTTTAGGCAGTTAAACAAGTTTTACTTAGATAATAGTTTATGATATTTACTTTCCTTAACAGAGATTACTAATGAGACATTCAACTATAATTAAATAAACAAACCACCAGAGTTTAACCAATTTATACAACATCAAAAATCAGGTCTGACAAACCCAAATACTAGGAATTACCATGGAGTGTAAATACCTTCTTTTCCTCACGAGAGTGTCAGTTTGGAGGAAACTGTATTCTCTGTGTTATTTGCCACCTTAATGATTTGCACCATTAGCAAAAGCACTGCTTGTTATCAGAGAGTGCAGCCGTGCGACGTCTCAGGCTCATGAACGTTCTGTCTATTCTCATTCTAGTGACCATCAAACCTGCCTGCGACGTCCCCCCCTTCAGGCAGACGGGCCCTCTGGTCTGCGATGGTTTCAGGGACTGTGAGAACGGCCAGGATGAGCACAACTGCACGCAGAGTGAGGGGGCGGGGTAGCTGCAGCGCTGTGCTGCTCTTCCTTCAGAACGCTGCCAAGTCATAACCCAGACGCCCCTGCTGGGTTAGGGTGACCGTCATCTTGCCTCAGCTTCCCTCAGAACTTTTGCAATTTTAGTACTGAGATGCCCTTACTGGGAGTCTCCTCTGTCTTAGACAAAGTGAGACAGCCGGTCTGTCTAACTGGGGTGGAGCTGTGTGTGTGTGGTCCTGCGTGACTCCTAGGGGGTTTTCGCTGCTTACGTGCTTTTAGCACTGCTGAGGTTGTACGATACTGAGGACCTGATATAGGGGAACTTGCCAGAGATACTGAGGGACAACTTGCCAGAGATACTGAGGGACATGTATTCTAACCCTGTAGAAATGCAAACCTCCAGGTTCATGGGCAAATGTAGTATAATTTACAGCATTTATCCATTTTTGTTCTTTTATCCAGTGATTTGAAGGGACTGTGTATAGTAGCGATTTTTGCTAAAAAGGTTTTTTTCTTAGAGAACAAAGCAAGGCAGTAGAGAGAGGCCACGGCCTAGAGCCACTGGTCTGGCCAACTCCTTTGCATCACACCTACAGAGGAGGGAAGGAGAGGCAGTAGGATGATCCTCGGGTGATGCGCTTGCTGCCTGCCTGCCAGTGGCTCTGCTTAGCTTGAACGAAAGGGTCTCTGTGAGGTTGGCCTATTTCTCTCTGCCAGGACTTCCCAGAGCATCAGATAGCAATTTTGTAGCTGACCCATCCTTTGCAGAATTTAATGTTTCTCACTCAAATCTGTTTCTGGATTTAAAAAAACAAAACCCAACCCTGCTTCTTTTATTAATTTGTAGGCATTCCGTGCACCAATAGAACTTTTAAATGTGATAATGATATTTGCTTTAAGAAGCAAAACGCAAGATGTGATGGGATAGTGGACTGTGCAGACGGAAGCGACGAAGACGCCTGCAGTGAGTCGCAGTTTGTTCCTTTTGACTCCTGTGTTCCATCTTCACTTACCCGTTTTCCATGTTTAGTCCCTTCTTGGTATAAGTCACCTCAGGGAGAAGCTGCCACTGACTCAGGGAGTAATGATAAATACTGCTGACCCGAGTCTGAACTGTTTTTCAGAAATAAAAGCTCTGGAGTTTTAGTCCACATTCTCCCTTGACAAAAAGCATCGATACACTAGATGTGCATAAAAAGGGCAAGGAGGGAGTGCTTAGAATAACTAGTGAGACAAAAATAGTGGGATTTAAGTAGATGACTTTCAGTTATTCTTTATGTTTTGAATAACCAATTCTGGCCGGGTGTGGTGGCGCACACCTGTAATCCCAGCACTCGGGAGGTTGAGGCAGGAGGATCCTTGCAAGTTCGAGACCAGCCTGGACTATGAAGTGAGTTCAAGGCCAGCCTGAACTGCATAGTGAGAACCCATCTCAAAAAGAAAAATAAAAAAAAATGAATAACCGGTTCTGGCTCTTTCTTTAGCTAAGACCCCAAAGCTGTAATGTTCCACAGAGTTTTCTTAGTCTTGTGGCCTCTAATTGGCCATGTGCCAGCATGTTAGTTATATATCCTTATCAATACTATTTACACCAGGAAGTGACCGTTCCAATAACTAATTTTTCTTTGAAAGTTTGTATTTCTATTTGACTGAAAAATTCTTCACAAAAGCTTTCTCTCCAATCAGCAGAACTTCAAAGACATTTTCAAATTTGGTACATTTAGAGTTTCTCTCTTTCTCGCTGCCCGGCAACCTAACTCCACAGGCAGCTGTTCCTAACAGTCCACCTCTTACACAGGTTGCTCTGGGCGAGTTATTATATACAGATGCCTAGCCAGGAGGATTTGCCGCTGCTGTAAGGGAAGAGTGGGCTCTTGCGGCTGGTTTCAGTCACACCCATAGATTCCTGTTTGTCTAGATAAACAGGAGAATGCATGTTACTTTAGTGAGTCAGTTCTTAGCCCTGCACTAACCCTGACCTAATTTCCAGTTTTCTTCCAAGTGTCCCTTTGAATCATGTGACCCTTACCCTATTAAAGGCTGCAGCAGGAGTTCCTCCACTCTGCACCGAGTAGTTGGCGGCACAGATTCGCAGGAGGGGGCGTGGCCATGGCAGGTCAGCCTCCACTTTGTCGGATCTGCCTACTGTGGAGCCTCGGTCATCTCCAGGGAGTGGCTTCTCTCGGCAGCCCACTGTTTCCATGGAAACAGGTAGGGTACCCTACCCCTCACGCTCAAGTGGTGCACTCTAGCCGCAGAGGTGCAGCTGGCGTTGAGCCTTGGGAAGGAGCTCTCTGATGGCACAGTCGACTTACAGGGCTTCTGTTTGTTGGGGTCATGGGAGGGAGGGAAACAAGTTGTGTGTCAAACATTTTTTAAAAAAGGATTATTGATAAAAGAAAAAAGCATAAGAAGCATCAAGAATGAGTAGACTTTGCAGAGGAAGTAAAGTTAGGGCTCTCCAGTCAGAAGGGCAGACTTGGGGAACTGTGGAGAATGTAGAGATGCCGGCCTTGGAGGGTCACTGGAGTACTGATATCCCTACTGGATTAGGACCGGGGTGTCTCAGAAGGACCTTTACAATGGCGTTGGTGGAGCTCTGTCTGCCTTTGCCAGGGGTATTAAGGGATAGATGCTCTTCTAGCTGAGAGTGAAAGGAAAGTTTAAAATTTGAACTTACTTGAAATCTATCGGATCTTAGTTACAAAAATAGTATCATTCATTTCTCATTTTGAATTCTTGAAGGGGGGTATTTCAAGGAAGTTATAGAATTTGATCATTTGCTTTTCCAGGAAATTACAAGATTCATGTTAGTTGTTAAAATCACCTCTGTTGGTTTATTAGTCTTAAATGTGGCAGCTCGGCTACCTCAGTCAGTAGAGCATGAGAATTTGAAAGGCTGTGAAACTGCTCCAAAGAATACATTAACCTTAATATTGTTTTGGGTCTCCAGGGCCACTCATGAAATATTAGCTGAGCCCAGCACAAGTGCCTGCCTGGCAAGCACAAGGTCCTGAGTTCAATTCCCGGTGTTCCCCTCAACACACAAAAGAAATATTAGCAGATCAGTGACCACATTCTTAGAGCTTGTCCTCATTTTTTCTTCAAAACTCCCATGTTCTTTCTGTCTCCTGGCTGCTAGGCTGGTGGATGTTGATGCCTCAGATGGAGACTAAAAATCCCTCTATGACTTATGCAAGGCTGGGGTAGATTACAATTCCAGAAGTCCTGATCACGGAGCTTCGCTCACGGAGACCTGGTCACTCATGCTGGAGTGCAGTGTCCCTATGAGTGGTCATACTGGAGCATGACGAACAGTGACCTATAAGGCTTGGTAGTTTGCAAGAATGGGTGTTACCGAGTTGCGTTTAAAAGTTCAGGTTCTGATCTCTCTTGGTGTTCGCATCATTTGAATTTGGAGGGTGAGTTCTCAGACCAGCACTTAGCTGGCACTGTCTCCATCAGATGCCATTGTCCACATGAATAGGAAGGATGCAACAAATTAATTCTAGTTAACCACATTCTTTTTTGTTTTTGTTTTTCTTTTTGAGGCAGAGCCTCTTTATTTGATTCAGGCTGGCCTCGAGCTCACTTTGTAACACAGGCTGGTCTCAAACTCACAAAGATCCTCCTGCTTCAGCCTCCTGATTGCTGGGATTACAGTCATGTGCCATCATGCTGGGAGTTATGCATATTTTTGACTTGTGCATAGTGCATAAAATACCAAAAATAAGAAAATTTGCAGGCATTTCCTCATGATGCCATTGAGAGGATTGTCTGGAACATACTTATCCCTTACTGCTCCTGTAAGAGCTTGTTTTATCTCTGGTTTCAGAGGCAAGGAGGCTCAGAGGAATCGTGCTTCTTGCCATGCCCCTGAGCAGAGCCAGTGACTTAAAATATGACCCCTAGAAATCAGCCCTTTCTTTTCTCAGCCCCACCTCTCTGCGGAGGGCTTGATTCGGAATCCCATATAGGTCTTCAGACTCCTCCCACAGTGTTTCTTTCCTTTCCCTAGGCTGTCGGATCCCACTCCATGGACGGCTCACCTGGGGATGCATGTGCAGGGAAACGCCAAGTTTGTCTCCCCGGTGAGAAGGATTGTGGTCCATGAGTACTACAACAGCCAGACCTTTGACTATGACATTGCTTTGCTACAGCTCAGTATTGCCTGGCCGGAGACCCTGAAACAGCTCATTCAGCCAATATGCATACCCCCTGCAGGCCAGAAAGTGCGCAGTGGGGAGAAATGCTGGGTAACTGGCTGGGGGCGAAGGCATGAAGCAGGTGTGTGTGTGAATTTATTGTTGTGGCCCCCCAGGTGGTAGCCACTTGTGTTTATGTAAGTGCTTTGGGGTTCCTGGACAGGGTTTGCATATGTTGTGCCCTTTGGGTCTCTTGACGTCTCTGGGAGGTTGGATTTAGGTGGGCATTATTTCTCTTTTATGATCCTTTCCCTTTGATCTGAAAGAGGCAGGACCCAGCTGCTAAGTTGAGAGGCCTGGACTACATAGTATGGGCTTTTTTCAAATTCTAAAGCAGAACGCTACGTTTTTCATGATAGAAGAACAATTCCTCTTTATTCTTAAACTCCCTTTTCATCCAAAAGGGTGAGTCGTTATGAAAGAGGGGGCACAGATATGCACACCCCACTGTGTTAAACCAGACAACTGTCTGGAAGTTATGCAAGTATGGTTGGTACCCGGGCTACTGGCCAAGGGACAAGGGTGAGGGCTGAAATGTAGCCTTTCCTTTAGCTCTTCAGACTGCAGAGTCAGGCCTGGGGGTTACATTGGCCTAGAAATGACCCACCCAGGGGTGATGACTTTTGCAATTCTCCTGCCCAGAAAAGATGTCTTCTTCAGTATGTGCAAAGGTCAGGCTATATGGTCCGGAAGCCCCTCTGTCTGTACTGCCAGCTTTTTGTGGTACAGGATTCGTGGTTGGTTCCAAATATAGAGAGAGGGCAAAGAGTCCAACTTTACCAAAGTCTCCCCAAAGATACATCCTAATACTTTCCTTTGCTCTCCCAATCATCTCAGACTCTTTTTCTTTTCCGGGGCTTAGGGTAGACACAGTGTCGTGAATCTTACTCTCCAGCCTTACTTTGATACTCCCTAATGATTCATAGGTGCAGCTTCTCAGATGCTCACTGCCCTTATTGTAGTTACTGAAGTAAATGAAGTCATATCTGCTCGGGTTTGCTGAGTACTGGAGACTCAGTGAGAGAAGGAAGCTTGTCATCTGAACGCCTGTAGTGGATGCGTTATTGCGTTAATTCCATTGTCATGTATCACAAGAGGAGACTTTACCCAAGCAGTGTGACATTTCCTATATAAATGTGTATGTGTGTGTGTGTGTGTGTGTGTGTGTGTGTATTTTTCTGAATCTTACGGGTTAAGAAGGAAGTGAAACAGCTACATGAAAACACTTAAGTTTTTATGGCTCTGGAGAGACTCCCATATACCAGGTATCTTCTTCTATGTCGCCCTCTTGAACAGTAAATATTGGTTGATACTAATTGTGGCTGACTCGTAGTCTTCTGAAAGGGATGCAGGATGTGGGGCGGGAAACTTCCTGGAAGAAAAAAGTCCTGAAAGAAGGGGGTCTAAGGTCAGAGGGAAAAAGAGGAAGCTGGCTACAAAAACCATAGAGTTCTGACAGCTAGGCCACAGCCAGGAAAGACAAGAGGATACAAGGGCTGTAGCCTTCTGGGAGACCCAAGATAAGTTCTCTAGAAACCACAGAGAGCACCCATCTCTAATAACTAAGCTGTGCCTGGGGACATATGCACTACAGAACATCCTGTACAAACAAAAGTGACCTCAACCCAACCATAATTAATTATAATCCCATTTATCCTGTGTTCCACATTGCTCTGGGTTTGGGCAGCATGAAAGTTCCGCAGCGGTTCACAAAGGGACAAAAATTCTCCCCTCTAACAGGAAAGAGGAGACTTGTGAATTGTTGTTACAACTCGAAGAGCTACTTTCACCCTGTAAAGGCCGTACAGGCTCTGAAACCTGGGTTTTTAAGAGCCGTGAACCCCTTTCACCGGCCCATTCCCACCCTGACAAACATCCTGATGAATAAAACTGCTTTCACTTCTGTTTCTGTGTGTCCAACTCAATTTTTGGAGCTACTAAGAGCCTAGGAAAGTCACAGCCCCAACAGTGAGGCAAAAGGCACTTGGTGAAGGAGTATAGCACAAGCCAGGTGACGGAGCTGACCTGGGTTAGAAGGCTACTGAGCGCTAGAAGCCTGTCCACGGACAAGTCCTTCAATATCCTAGACAGTCAATGCTTCATCCACAAAATGGGGTAATCATAGAATTTGTCTCCAAAAATTGCTGTGTGTCAAAGAAAGTCTGTGTTGATCATTTCAGTGAAAATGTGAAGAAGTGTAGTTATTAACAGTACCATGATTTCTACCTCCACTGTGTTTTCCAGATAGTAAAGGCTCCCCTGTTTTGCAGCAAGCGGAAGTAGAACTCATTGATCAGACCTTGTGCGTTTCCACCTATGGGATTATCACCTCACGGATGCTCTGTGCAGGAGTGATGTCAGGCAAAAGAGATGCCTGCAAAGTAAGTGATTGTATGTTTCCCCCACCTGTGTGCTTCTCACAGCTGCTTTTACATTTAACCTGCAAACACTGGGGGAAAACTAGGGCAAGTACTCCTCTTGCCTTATCTGAGTGGCTCAGGTGTTCATTATAACCTAATTGCGCAAGAGCAGGCAAAGGTGGTAAATGAACTAGTTTTACAGAATCTGTTTTCTAGTACACCTGAATTTTCTGCCAGTGTTTACAGGATGAAGTCAGCTTTTCTCATTTTTTCTCAGTTTTATTATAACCAAAAGCTAAAAAGCAAAACAAAAGATGACACATATACTGTGTTTCAGGATTGCTGCCTATTTCCTTTAACTCCAAAATGACAAAGGTTTCATTGACTCCTGTGAAGCATAGGCCAAAGGAAAATGAGGAGGAATGAAGAGCGGACAAAATACTCATATGGGCCCCTGGGAAGCTCCCAGGTAGGCAGAGTGGCACAGCAGGAAGTCACCTTAGGGCAGGATGCTTCTCCAAGCCCGAGATCCCAGTCTGTGCAGACCGGACCACCAAAGAGTAAACAGATGATTCGAGTATGTGGAGGACACTGGGAGTTGTTTCACATCTTTCCACAGCGTTAGCCACAATGTCATATAAACTCATAATAATACCTTTGATCTTTCAACATTCTACTTTGTGGCAGGAACTGTGCTAGGTCCTTTACATAAATTCATTCAAATCATTCTTTTACACCAATGATACAGAAGAGGAAATGGGGCATGGAAAGGCAAGTACATTACCCAAGGTCATACAGTTAGCAAGTGCAAGGGGCTGGGCTTGCTTCTTTATTGTTAAAACTATTATATTTTGGGTGTTTCCTGCAGCTAATCAGTTATATGGCCTTTCCCACATAACCACAAAGATTTATACACTAAATTACTGTGCATTTAGTAGAGTTGGCATGGCAACAACTAAAATGAAGAGCCCAGTCTCCCTATTAGTCAGATTTTGCCAAATCAATCTTAAATTTGCCTATCCATCCATAAATTGTAGGGAGGAAGGTATATAGACAACTTTGGATTCCTTCTTTGCTGCTGAGTAAGTCCTAACTTGCCTTCCAAAATAGAAAAATTAAAAAAAATAGAAAAATAAAATTCAGGCATTATACTGAAGGCGTAGTACCTTAGGAATTATGTTTAAAGTTTGAAGGTTTTGAACTTTTGCTATTTGGAGTTGAGACGTCAAAAAGGAAACTCAAATGAAGGTAGTCAGTCTATGAAGTGAAGGTGGTCAGTCTATGAAATGAAGGTGGTCAGTCTATGAAAACTGTGGGCCAGTAGCTGTCAGGGCTGCTTCCATGAGCAGAGCTGACAGTCTCTTTTCCGTCCTGGGGTCCTTGAGCCAGCTGCTAAATATGCATGGTCCAGACAGAAGTCAGCCATCCAAGATCATTGTAAGGTTGTTGCGAGGAATAAATGACCTAAAACAGTGGCTGACATATAGGTAATAATATGCGTCAGCCTTTCCTGCTACTACTACTTTCTCTCTCTCTTGCTACTACTAATCCTACTGCTGCTGCTGCTGCTGCTGCTGCTGTGAGGTTCATTGCGGGTGTATTGCAGGTTGCTTTCTCCTACATGAATCTTCTAATGTTATTCTTAGCTTAAAGGATCCATTTCCTCCCAAGGAATGGAGCTTTTCTTACTTACAGAAGAATTATAAAATTATTAAATGGTAGTAGTGATATCTTTCTGTCTCTCTCTTTTGAGACAGGGTGTCACTATGCAATTTAGGCTCACCTTGAACTCACTGTGGAGCTCAGGCTGATCTCAAACTCAGTGGTGAGCCTTTTGCCACAGCCTCCCAAGTGCTGCACTTTCAGGCTTGCAAACCCACCCCTGCTCACATAATTTTTTGACACTGCATAATGAAGAGAAATAGAGTTGGATTCTGAACACAAGCTATTAGACACACAATGGAGAGACAAAAATGTATGTATGTATATATGAATAAACATATATGCAGGAGGGCTAACATGGTTCTACTATTGTATTATATCACTTAATGCTAAGGAATAATTGATGACGAGTTGTTTGATCAATCTTGTGTGTCTATATGTGTTATCCTGAACACACACTTCGAAGATATCAATATGCAAAGCAGCAACTATTGGAGGTTTTTTTTTTTTTTTTGCCTGTTTTGTTTTCTGTCTTTGGTTTTTTTGTTTTTTGTGTTTTTCTGTTGTTGAGAGGATTAATTGTCTGACCAATTTTGCATGTCTGTATATGGGTTCATATATTTACACTTTGAAGATATCAATGGATAAAGCAATAACCACTGTTGAGATCATGTCACCTTGTCTGTAGATCAGTTATGATTGTACTATTTTTTATGCTAATTGGTGTCTGTTTGTTAATATGTTTTTGTACTTTTATGTTTTTAAAAATAAAAAAAAAATACTACAAAGCAAAAAAAAAAAGAAAAAAACAATGAACTTAATGACCAGGATACAAATATTTTCATGCTTATCTTGTCCTTTTGTATAGGGAGATTCGGGTGGACCTTTATCTTGTCGAAGAAAAACAGATGGAAAATGGATTCTGACTGGCATTGTTAGCTGGGGACATGGATGTGGAAGACCAAGCTTTCCTGGTGTTTACACAAGGGTGTCAAACTTTGTTCCCTGGATTCATAAATATGTCCCTTCTCTTTTGTAATTTACACCAGTTGGATTTTTAAAAATTGTGATTTATATGATATTCTTTTAAAAGCATGCAATAATTATCAATAAAATGAGCCATCAATTTTTTTTTCAACTGGAAATATCAGATTGCACATGTTTGATTTTCTCCCCTTTTTCAGTTTTTATTTTTTATTAGTACATGTTTGCAGTACATAATGATCACATTCCTGGTGAGGAGTTGGTCCTTGTACCGAACACATCTCAGTTTCTTTTTCAACCCCTTCCTTTCCTTTCCTTCCCCTTCAGCCCACGTCTGGATCTTTTTCTCATTTGAAAAAGATCTATCTCTCTACCTCCTATTATCTATCTTTTATTTTGCTCTTTATTTGTTATTTCTCATACAAGAGAAGCCATGCAATATTTAAGCTTATGAGTGTGATTTATTTTATTTAACATTATGATCTCAAGGTGCATCCATTGTCCTAGAAATCACTCAAGTTTGTCTTTTTTTGTTAAAAGACACATTATGATATGTTATGCTTGTGTCTAGATGTCCCCTCAAAGCCTCCTATGGTTATAGGTGGGGCTTTTTCACAGGTGGCTGGATCTAGAGTATGTGCTTGATTCATGGTGCAGTGCTGAGGGTAAGGTTGTGTGATTACTAAATCGGCCCACTGCTTGGTTTGGCACTGCCCCCGTTCCGGTAGCCTAGGTAGAGTATAAACAGGGTAGAAAGATGCTACCAAGGCCCCTCTCTTGTTGCTTTTGCATCTTGTCTGTGCCATGAACTGTTTCCCTCTGTGACGCCCCTCTGCCAAGCCACCCTGCCTTGGAGCCAGCTGATGGTGGACTAAAACCTCTACAAAGTGTGGACTTCATTCTTAATCTCATAACAATCTCTGTAATAACAGGCCAGAGTTAACGGGACCAAAAAACAGCCTAAAACATCAGAAAAAGAAGAATGATGTTATTTGCTTTTCCTGGGACAAAGTCAAATGAGTAACAATGCTATTGTTAAAGAAGCCTCCAAATGCTGCCCAGAATCTCAGAAAATCTTAATATAATGAGAGCAAAAGATGTCATCTCCCAAATTAGGTAAAAGATAGAAATAAAGATATGATTTCCCTTACATTTTCCAGTTTACAGAATGTATTTTGATTCGTTTAAAGACTTTTTCTGAGCATCTCAAGAATAAAATATCTTGCTGTAACTTTTTCTTGGGGGGGGACCAGGAATCAAACTCAGGACCTTGCGCTTGCCAGATAGGCACTTGTGCTGCTGAGCTATATCCTCGGCCCCTAAAATATCTTAATAATACTTCTCTGAATAGGTTCCCAAGAGTTTAATAAATGGGCTATGCAATTAAGTTCAACTGAAAGGACCAAGTGTACCACTTAATTCACAAGGTGAAACTGAACAGCTAAATTCAGTTTATACTCACAAATTCGGCTGAAAGTTCTTCTAATCTAGGTTAGTCTGCCTGGTCCGGCTGTGACTTGTGTATAAGGTGAATTGAACTTTTTACTTTATGGACATTTTTAAGGCATACAATTGCTACTCAGAAAATAAAAACCAGACATAACTTTGTGACCTTCATTATCGGCAGAGGAAAGCTGGCATGATCTCTCAGTTCACTGGAGGTAGTGTTTGAAATCACACATGTGCACTACCACAGGCACTTGTTAGTAGCCACTGAGGGCCAATGTTCCTTACCACCGTGGGGTGAGAAAATGATTGCTCAACATCGGCCTGTCTTGCTTGGATAGTTGAGGCCAACACAGATGTCTTTAAACCTGAATGACATGGGAACATCAATTTCACTCATGCAAAAGTATGAATTAAGGCAAATCCTCAAATAGGTTTTGTTGGGGGAGCAGAATAGTTTCTATATACAAAGACCGGAGTATTTCATATGCTATTTATGGGAGAGTATTCATGGGAACTCATGTCACCCTTTACAGTGCCTGCAAAATGAGGCTTCAGCAGCTGTATCGCGAGTGTTTTCTGCCTGACTGATCAAGTGGTTGACCCAATTGCCACTGTCCATAGTAGTGGTGCTGCGTGGTGTCTTTGAACACATGGGTGCCGATTGTTATGTTTTCAAGATGCACAGACCTATTTGAAGGTAACGAGATGCTTTGGAGTTTTGGTGACTCTTTGATACGCTTATTATATTTTTTGGCTTATATAAAAACCATTTGGGAAACTACTTACTCACAAAGAAAGTACCTTGAAAAAAGGAAGTAGTATAACAAGGAAAGCAAAAGAGAAAATCTTATGTTGGTCAGCAATTCTTGGCAAAAATTATACTTTACTTTTTTTACTGGTTAAATCTGACTCTAGAACAATCCAAAACAACTGAACCAATAATAATAATAATTACAGTAAAGATAACTATCTGTGAAATAGCAATACAGTTTAGAAAGCAAACCTTGTAAATTCTGGAGATACTGTAAAAACAATCTAGGGAGAATTTATCTCCTCATTTAGAAATACTTCACTTCAATAAGAGCTTTTTTTTTTTTATCTTTTCTTTTTACACTGCTAGGGATAGAACCCCGAAGTGCTGTATTCCTGAATTCATCTCCAGCCTCCCTCACCTCTGCTGCCGCCTTTTTCATTGGAGGCAGCCTTTCCCAAAGTTTCTTGTGCTTGCTCCCTGTTCGAGGCCCTCCTGCCTCTGTTTCCGACTGTGGGTGTGTGCCACCAGAGCCTGCAGACTGTTAATCGAAACCCAGTGTACCTCTGCGGGGAAATATTTCTTGCTGACTCATTCTCAATCCTTAGTTTGGAGTCAAGCCCACAGGATAGAGAAAATCTTCAGGCAGCAGTTGGGACACTTATCTCTATTCTAGGTCAGCTGGTGACTGAGAAATTTGCAACCAGAAACAGGAACAGACTGGGAGTCAGAGTTTAAGTAGTTTGGGTAATCCTGGGGGGTGTCCAGCAAGTTTCAGCCACCAGGAAAATATACACAAGAAGAACATACATTGAATCAAAGATTACTTCATGGTGCCCAGAGCTGGGTGTTCGTGGGCATGGTTAAAATACATATAGTCATGGAAAGAAGGGGGACATTCACTAAAGTCTTGCTATTTGAAGATGCAGGAGTAAATGCTTTAATTACTTTACTGGTAGGAATCATTTCGCAACTTCCCCAAGAGCTCCGATAGAATCTAAGTTGGATTCTTGTTCTGCGTGCCTGTCTTCGAGACCTGTAGTCCTCCACCCCGTACCATACAGACACGATCAGGGTGTGGAATTCCAGAAATGCATTCAAGCCTAGGGAATGAGTAGATCTTGCTCCACAGTACACAGCAGGCAGGAGGAGATGTGGCTTTGCACGA